>JBBBDQ010001007.1:5475000-5487500 GCA_037127315.1 Ascarosepion bandense | reverse complement strand
TCTTGGAAACTGACACATTGTATTTCAGGAATGTTTTGTAAACAGTTTTATTGAAACAAGGAATGTGACTGAAGATATTTCTTGCATGCATACATCCACAATCCTATCAATGAAGCCATCTATTTTCCAGAGAAACTGCTTACATGTTTCAATTCCTCCATACGAGAAGACTTTCTGAATGGGTTTATTCACAAATATAATTGTTACCTGAAGGCATCAGAGAAAGGGGTCAACAGAGGCAAGTTTCAAAGGGTGAAAACAGTACATTCATCATACAGATATCATTTTCTTGTTTTTGTGATGGTATATTTGTTTGCTGTTACTGATAAGAATATTATTCAGAAAATTTGTGATTATACAGTTACTTTCTTAATATGACAAATGCTGTGTGTATGCACCTGGATAGTGTGTGGGTGTATATACATGTATAAACAACATTAACAGATTTTATTATGTATTTATTTACTATGAAATCAGTATTAGCTGACTACAGTTATTAGAATATAGCTTCATAGCATACTTAAAAGATTTGCAGAATATACATATATTTATATGATAATCTTTGAGTGGCATAATGATATCACTAAATTAGCTATAAATATTTGTAATTGAAACTATTTTAAGTTAAAATGGTGTATTCATTATAGAAATATAAGCAAATCGGTAAATGTTTGTTTTAGGTGCTGACGGCTTTTCCCCTTTCAAATTTATCCAAAATAACATTATTTCTGTGCAAATGCATATGCTGAACTCAAATCAACAATTAGTTATTGAAGAAACTTACCTTTTTTGCTTTGAAAGTCCATAAAAAAAATAAACTATATCTCGTACTTTTTCTCTCCCATAACTCTCACGAAGTCATGTAATTAACTGTAGAACGACGTTTTCTTTTGAATTTTGGTTGATTTTCTTCCTTTACTGAAACTTCCAGCAATATACTTCCTGTTATGAAAGTAATAAGCGTGGAAATACAATAGCGCATTACTTTCATTACCAAAAGTACATTGCCGGAAGTATCAGTAAATGAAGAAAAAATCGACCAAAAATCTGTCAAAATTCATTCACATACACAGTACGTCATTCTGCTGTTAAATACATGACTTTGTGAGAGTTACAGGAGAGAAAAAGTGCAAGATATAGTTTGTTTTTTTATGGACATTTAGGTAAAAAAAGGTAAGTTTCTTCAATAACTAACAGGTGATTTGAGTTCAGCATATACATTTGCACAGAGATAATGCTAGTTTGGATAAATTTGAAGGGGAAAAGCGTCAGGACTTACAATGAAAATTTACCAGCAAATCCTAAAAATGCTGCCAATATCAGTTAATATCAATTCTAATGTGAAAATGTACATAATGAAACCTGAGGTAGTGTGTGTGTGTGTGTGTGTGTGTGTGTGTGTGTGTGTGTGTGTGTGTGTGATATATTCTACCGCAGACAAGGTTGAATGTTTTGCTTGCAAATTCTCTTGCAATTCAACATTTGAACTCATTTGGAGTTACCATACCTGATTTCCCTCTTAGAGCAGATGTCCAACTGAGTAGTATTTGCATAACTATGTCTCTGGATTCAGACATCATTTCTAAACTAGACTCCTATATGAAAAGCATAAGTGATAGAATTCCAGCCATCATCCAAAAGAAATGTTCCCCTGAGCCAGCTGTAGTCCTCTCCAAACTGTTGCCTCACAGCTTCCTGCTTGTTGGAAGTCCTCATATGTACTTATTATTTTTAAGAACTCTGGGGAACCCTTTGACTATCATGCTATTAACCTCTTACCACTTTTTGGCAAAGTGCTTGAGACTTTTATAACTAAAAAGAAAAGAATTTGTAGCAATAATGGCTACATCAATGGAAATAGGGTCTAGACAGGGGTTTTATAATAAGTTAACACTTTGGCCATTAAGATTGAAAGAAATCATGTATCCCCCCAAAATATAAACATTTTTTCACATTTAAATTTCCCCTATTCTGATTAGTTAAATTGAACACACATAAATCTTTATGTTTTCCCATATCTATAAATAACAAACATATTGTTTCTTATATTTAAATGAAACTCATTTTCACAACCATGATCTAACATTGCCTGATGACACGGTAGAAATCTTGAAATATAGAAATTTCCTTGTCACAATGTATTTTTAATTAAAAAACAAATTTAATTATATTGTAACCCTTTATTCTACATCTGAAAAAACTGTAATTCTTAGTTTAATACGACGGAGCGAAAGAAATTATTATTAGTGGTATTGTTGATTTTGCCGTTTATTGCAAATTGCTATATAAGCTCTCTGATTAGAAATACTTAATACTCAGATGCTTGTAAATTCTGGAAAATAGAAAAACCAGCTGGAAATTTGGGAGAAGGGAAAAATATATTTTGAATTTTCGGCCTTTGGAAGTGAGAAATGGTGATTGTCACAACAAATTGTCAAAAACTTTTGATGAAGTTAAGAAGGTCAGGACTTGACTGTGAGAATAAAAATAAATTGTAGTTAACTTGAGTTAAAATTTTCAAGCTAAAGGCTGGATTTGCTGACATAATCAGTTGAATTAAGAAGAAGAGGACGAAGAGAAAATTATGTCAGATGAGGTGTTGTTGCCTCATTCGTTGAACCAAAACTCCCTATCTCGAGATGTGTAGGGGGAAGTAATCTCATTGGTCAATAATCTGATTTGCATAAAGATACCCCATGTCTCTCAGCATCCCTTAAGAGAATTGGGGACAAGTATAAAAATCGGGATCCTAAGGAGAAAAATCAGTTGGAGTTGTTGTTGCAGTTTGTTAAGTTGCAGTCAAGATGTAACAACTGAGGGAGAAGAGTTCCCAACCAGGAGCCATGCCGATTTGGGTGCCAGCCATAAAGACAGACTGGTCGCTTTCCATAGAACTCATGGCTGATGATATAAAGAAATGTAGAAAAGCCTGCAGCTGATCAACTTAAAAGAGTTAAAGTCAAATAATGCACCTCTGATAGAGTCCTAGCTGAAGATGTATAGAAACAGAAAGACTCAAGTTAAATTTCAGAGCTGCTGAGCGACAGAGACCAAATGATTCCACTGCCGCCATTGCTACATACCCTCCATTCACTCCACTTTGGCTATTTTCATAAAGCTTCAATAAAGAGCCCTGAAAGAACTTTTTGTTTTAAAAGTAATTGGGAAAATAGAAAGCTCTGATTATTCTAATGAATCTTTCGCTCCATTGTGAACACTGAATTTGACGACTGTACATTTTGCTTTTATTGTCAATCATTTTTTATATATATATATATATATATATAAAGACTTTTTCCATAACTCATCTAGGCATCTTCAAGCTTATTCATTTATTTTTTTCAGTGCTGTGTTTATTTTATCAACACAAGTGTACACATGTGTCCGATCTGGTTTGAGGTGGTAGAAAAATGGCGACCGGGTTTCAAAATGTCTTTCCTGAAATCAAAGAACACAGTGTGGGCAGGGTAGTTCACTGTTGTAATAGACATCTTGAGGACCAGCTGCTGTGACGAGGCTATCATCATGATTAGCAACCCGAGAGTGTCATCATAACTGGTGCCGTTTTGACAGCATCAACCCTGTCTCAGGTTCCGGCCATATTGTATTGAGTACTTTTATAAAAAAAATTAAATGCCAGAGAACCCAGAATTGTAAATCTGTTGGTTATCTTCACCTGGATATATATATATATATATATATATATATATAAACTTATTTATAAATGAAACTTTGTGTGTCTGTGTGTCTGTGTGTCCATTACCTATAGACGCTGAAACAGCTGAACCAATTTTCTTGAAAATTTACACAGTTGTAATATAAGCGTCTGCGGGTGTTCTTAGCTAGGTTTTGTGTTGAAGTACCCCAAATAAATATTGAAAATCGATAATTGAAAAAATTGGGTTATAGAAGGAGTGGTCCGATTTTAGTCAAATTTCATACACTCATAGACGAAGACATAAGAAATGATATTCAGAAGTTTCAAGGTTACAGTTCTTACAATAGTGCAGAAAATCAATAATATATAAAAGGCAAGATTTTTGTGCGTGTGTCTGTTTATCTATCTGCATGTCCTTTATACACATCCACAATTTCATCCGATTCTCATCAAACTTCAAAATTTGACTTACATCCATTCATTTTTCTTTCAGTCTACGGTTTCACTTTAACTGGAAACAGCTACTGCTTTTAAGTCTTTCGTGCCAACGTCCAAAGAGTCTGAGATCCAGGACCATGGATTAGTTTTAAAGCTTTCATTACACCCGAGCAACTCCGGGCTATACTGCTAGAATATATATATAATGGCACAAAACAAGGTAAATTTCATACTTACAGGCATATAAATGATGACAAATAAAAAATAAGAAACAAAAAATAGTTTCTTATTTTTTATTTGTCATCATTTATATGCCTGTAAGTATGAAATTTACCTTGTTTTATGGTGTTATATTTTTGTACTTCAAATAATTTATATACATATGTGTGTATATATATATATATATATATATATATATAATCCATAGAGAATTCAAAACTCTAAACCTAAAAGTAATAATCAATTTTAATTTAAAAGTAGTAAATTTCCTTGATGTCACACTAGACTTAGTAAATGATACTTTTCAAGCATTTAAATACATAAAATTTATGACTATAACATGAAAAAAGAAATAGAAGTATCTTTTCAACTAAATGGTTAGTACCAAGTTAGCACTGAAGTTCCTCAATTTAATTAAGAAACATTTCCCTAATAATAACACTTCAAGTAAAATTTTTCGCAAAAATACCCTTAAATTAAGGTAGAGTTGTACAAGAAATCTGGAAAAAATTATCAAAAATCATAATAATAAAATCTTAAATCAGCACATGAACCAAAGTAACAATAACTATCCAAATAATAATAACACTTCAAGTAAAATTTTTAGCAAAAATACTCTTAAATTAAGGTAGAGTTGTACAAGAAATCTGGAAAAAATTATCAAAAATCATAATAATAAAATCTTAAATCAGCACATGAACCAAAGTAACAATAACTATCCAAATAATGAAAATACTAATTATACAAACTTATGTAGTTGTCAAAATACAACTGGAAAATAGGTGTCTAACCAAACAGCCCTTTCTGCATATTTTTTGAAGTTAAAGAATACAAACAAAACCCCCAAAGTAAAAATAGAAGATTCTGGAAAAACAATCTGTAAGTACTTCCACAACATATGCCCTCTGTGCCTAAATGAAAAGGTGCAGATTTTAATGTTTCCTAAAAACAGGGAACTATTGAATCGTAGAGATGAACTGACCGTTTTATGTAAAAAACGAAAATATTTTTCTTTAAAATTTAATTAAATACAATGTTCCATTTATAGCTTAGGCTCTAATATAACTTATAAATTAAAAATTATTTTACTAAAATAAATGACCAACACAATACTTATTGGATTTTCTTAACTACAATATACCTTAGTATATAATAATTTTTTAAATTCTAATTCTAACTTAAACATTTCAGCCCTTTACTCATGAGGTAGTATAAAATCCAATTTTAAAAAATCCATCCTGGTGTTAAAAATTGTCTACCCATGTAAATAATGTACAATCCCACTATGTATCTTACCCAGACAAAATTAAAAAGTGACATGCCTTGACACCAGACAATTCTGCTTCATTTGCGATCCAAATCTTCAACACCATAGTTACCTAATTCTTATGTTTAATTGAACAATATCAACACACATACAAGCATATTCTTTACCTACCCCTTCTACTACTACCCTTTCAGTTTATTAATACCCATGAATTTCTCTTATATTTTTTAAATAAATCATTTTCACAATTTATTTTTAACAATCAGCTGAAGAACATGAACAGTTTTGTGTAGTGATATAATGATTTTATAAACCATTGTAATAAAATTACTATATATACACACATATACATATATAAATACACATACCCATGTATGCACATATATAAATTCACACACACATGCGTATATATATATATATATATATATATATATATATAAACACATATATACACACACACAGTAAGAGAGATTTATATTCTTCATGTATCCATGAACCTTGATATAATTAAATGAGAGTCAGCCTTTCATACATATGTCTGAAGAAATAATATTTGACAATATTAAGATATTTCCAATAAGTCTGTAGTCATTGAGTATGCATGCAATATGATTGGATATAAATGTGTGTGTGTGTGTGTGTGTGTGTGTTTTGGACTGTAACTTAAACTTCAATGTGCATATGTCTTCTCAGCAGCCCTTACATGCTGTCTCCTTTCTGTGCAATCACATTTCCTTCATCTGTTCCCTGTCACTCTGCTGATTGCAATCACACATTGTGCAAGTCACTTTCTTATTCAATTCCTTTCCTTTTAGTTGTTCCCCTCTATGAACAAGATTCTTACCAACCATTGTATTAGGATAAGAAATAAGATGAAAACATAAAAGTGTGTTGAAATTCTTTTAAGAAAATTTTGTAACTCCTAGAAGTTCAAAGAATGAGGAAATAACAAAGTATTGTACTTAGGAATGTTTGAAATGCAGTGGAACATCGTGAAAAAAAAGTTTACTTCCCCATCAAAATGAGTCTAACTGTTCTCTTTGGAACTGAAGTGAATAGTTTGATGATAAATGTAGATGACTTGATAATAGTGCTAAAGGCTTGTGTACTATCAGCCATACTATTTGAAATTTTAATTGGAGTAGATAGACTAAACTATCGCCCGGTTCACACTCCACCCTCGTCTATTGAACAGGTGAAGAGGCTCATCCCTTGTTTCCTGTTTAGGATGCAGTTTCCGGTTTTTTCTCTTTTCCAATCTTCTCACTCTTTTTTTTTCAATTGGAGTAGATAGACTAAACTATTGCCCGGTTCACACTCCACCCTCGTCTATTGAACAGGTGAAGAGGCTTGTTCCCTGTTTAGGATGTGGTTTCCGGCTTTCTCTTTTCCAATCTTTTCACTCCTATGTAGCCCCCTGCACATCAGTGGCATTACCGCCTTGCTCGGGGTGATATGATTAAAAAAAAAAAAAAAAAAGAACTGATAATAGTACTATACTTCACATAGTATGTGCATTGTGGTGCAGTGGATATCGGCTCGGAACGAGAAATTGTAAAGCTGAGTTCAAATTCTAGTTGAATTCATTGCATTCACTTACACACAAATACCTTTGGGAAAGGTATTAATCCATCTCTTCCCTCCAGTTATGGGTTAAATAACAGGACAGATTGGGTTCTATAGCCTTGGCTGGCAACCAGTCTACCACAGAAAGCAATGGCAACCTACTGCGGGATAATCTTCTACCCAGTCAGTCATATCACTTTCGAGACATGATTGCCCAAGCGTGTTTCATGTATGGCAAGGAACAGAAGTTGCTTTTCAGAATTGATGGTTCTGTTTTTTTGTCAATATCAACGTCTTTGGCTTAGAATGGATACCAGCCATGTAATGGTTTTTTTTTCGCTTTGTTTTTCAGGTTTAGGACCTTATTTTGTGCTTGAATTTTTTTATGCTTTGAATTCTTTTTCTTCATCTTTTTAATTTTGTTCGTATAAGTATTTTAGAGTCTTTTTGTATGTCTCCCACTTATGTCAACAAAGTTGTTGGTAAATATCTAAACAGTCAGCTGTATACAACCACTTCCTCAGATCAAGGGTTAAAAATAGCTTTGAGTGAGCGAAGCATGTATGTCTCAGCAGAGACCATTCTTATTCAATCTTTATGGACTAGCATTACAGAAGCACAAACAAAGAACTGTGCCAAATAAAATAAACTATATTACTTGAAGATTTTCAACACTAGCAACAACTAAAATGGATGTACAGTGAATAATGACATAGTGTGGTACGTCAGCATCTTGATTAAATCTAAAGGTTAGGAAAGAAACACATCAATACTGGAAAGAGCAATAACAGCTACTGGACTTAAGCTAACTATTTTAAAATTTTTTCAGAGAAAGATTTTATTTTAACTCACTGAGTACTGATTGTCAGTGAATGCCAGAATGTTTCTTTATAAGAAAACAGCTAATATCATCATTACCAGTGTTTCTTTGTCAGTTGTTTTTGGATTCATTCCGGTAAACAAATCTTTGAAACTACTTTTTTTTTTTTTTTTTTTTTTTATAAGCGTTTCACCCCGAGCAAGGCATGTCACTGCCACTACTGTGCAGGGGGCTACGTAGAGTGGAGAAAGGCTGGTTAAATATAGGAAATAACAGAGGGTGGGTGATAGGCGGGTAAGGATACTGAGAATGAGGGTTGGGTAGATGAGAGTGTTGTGAGAATAGTTGGGAGTTAGTGTGATAGGAGGTGTCTATTGACTCTACATTTAAACACCTGGAGATTGTAACTGTCGGGAAAGCAGACTTGTGGAAGGGAGTTCCACAGGCGGGAAGCGCGAGAAAAGAAGCTGTTGGAGTAGAATTTACGGTTACATCTTATTTGTTTAACTGTAAAAGGGTGGGACCTAGTTGCTAATCTAGTATCTCGTGTAAATTCGTGCTTGGGCGGCACCAGTGATCTAAGCTCATCGGAGCAGAAGCCATGAAAGTACTTGTAGAAGAGGCACAGGGAAGCTACATCATGCCGGTGTGAGAGCGGCTGCAGCCGGTCTGCCAAGTCAGTATCAACCACGTTACAGATCCTCCTTTGTATTTTATCAAGAAGCCCAAGGAGAGCAGCAGGGGCACCCGACCAGATATGGCAGCAATATTCAATACACGGGCGGATGGTAGATTTGTATATGTGCATAATAGTTTCAGGTGGGAAAAATTTCCGGGCCCTGCACAGAGAGCTGACTTTCATAGCAGCAGATTTGGCAATGGATTCAATATAGTCATTCCATTTGAGGTCCACCGAGAGTGTAAGGCCAAGGAGGCGTAGTATTTTACTCTCTGGGAGGCTAGCCTGTCCCATGCTAATGGGAGGTAGGTGCGATTGTCTATGGTAGTTAGTTGATAACAGCTTTGTTTTGGAGGCATTGAAATTTACCAACCATTTCCTACCCCAGGTCACTACGGATTGGAGGTCCCTTTCAAGTGCGGCAGCGAGGTTCACTTTGCCGTCCAGACCTGGTTTCTGATCGATGCGGGAGTAGATCGTTGTGTCATCGGCATACATGCCAACTTGGGATCTAATGGTGTCGGGGAGATCATTAATGTAGATCAGAAAGAGCGTGAGGCCTAGGATAGAACCTTGAGGGACGCCCGCGTTCGTCTGGTAGTTTTGGGAGGCATGCCCATTTAATCCCACCTTTAATGTGCGGTTAGAGAGGAAGGACTGGATGAGGTCAAACAGATGTCCAGTTATCCCATAGCTCCGCAGTTTGCACAAGAGGCCAGCATGCCAGACCCTGTCGAATGCTTTGGAGATATCCAAGGCAACGGTTCGGGCTTCACCATTCTTGTCGAGTGCCTGGTATATGTACTCGGTAATGGTCGTTAGCATATCAGCAGTAGACCTGGTGAAGCGAAACCCATACTGTTTGTCAGAGAGAAGCCCGTTGGTCATAAGGTGCTGAATCACCTCGGTGTTGATAATGGCTTCGAAAACTTTGCCAAAGATTGGAAGGAGACTAATAGGACGGTAATTGGCGGGGTCCGAGGGTTCGCCAGAATTCTTAAATATAGGTACTACGCAGGAGGACTTCCAACAGGCAGGAAAGCAGGAAGCAGATAGGCAGAGGTTATAGAGTTTAGAGAGGACAGAGGAGAGTTCTGGGGCACATTTTTTCAGTACTATGACTGGGATTCCGTCACCGCCGCTCGCTTTGTGTGGGTCAAGTTGCGCAATTATCTTGGCGACCAGCGAGGGTGAAATGTGGACGTTATTTAGTTGAGCCTTAGTTCTGGGTGGGAAGTCTGGTGTAGGTATTCCTAACGAGTCCAGTGTCGAATTGGTTGAGAATTTACGGGCAAAGCATTCAGCCTTGTCGGCTGGGGAGGTGAGAACTTCAAATTCATTGATTAGTGGGGGTATTGAAGTCTTGTTCCTGCTGAGCACGCTTTTGCAGAGACGCCAGTAATCTTTGGAGCCAAACTTAGAGGATGCTATGCGTTGCCTAATTCTGGTAGCAAACGCCCTCTTGGCTTCGTTCAGTACTTTTTTACACTTATTGTAAATTCACGATATCTTTCTAGTTTTGTATATGAGTTTATTATTATTTCCTTGGATTTCTGTTGTACACATAGTTCCTTCCAAATTTCAGTCAGTCCTAAGTTCAGAAATGTCTTCATGATATTATCCACTAATTATTTTTGTAAAAAAAATACAAAAAAAAAATTATGCAAATTTTACATAGATAAAACTCTTTCTGAGCTGTATTTGTGAGTACATTTAAAAAAATTTTTTTAAGGGCTACCAGGAATCCCTTCAATATGTCTGTTGGAACCTTTTCCAATCAATCTGAGGGCTCCAAGTACAACTGGAATTATTAATGTCCTCATGCCACATTTTTTGAGATTTCCACATCAAGGTCCTTGTATTTTGATAATTTTTTAAAGATCTTCAAAGATACATCTGCAGGGACTGTCATTATAAGAAAGCATAATCTGTTGTGGTCTTTGATCATAAGCAAAGTGGTAACGCCACTGATGTACAGGGGGCTACATAGGAGTGAAAAGATTGGAAAAGAGAAAACCGGAAACCGCATCCTAAACAGGAAACAAGGAATGAGCCTCTTCACCTGTTCAATAGACGTGGGTGGAGTGTGATTCGGGCGATAGTTTAGTCTATCTACTCCAATTAAATTGCTTTGTGTGTATTGTATTATTACTACTATTATTCACATATTGTTTGTTTACACTAGTATTGTGAGCTTATATAGCTGATCAAATGCCAGCAAATTTTTTCAGTTGTGTATGCCAATATTTTCACTATATTAAAATTTCCTAAAGCTTTTCTAACAATGAGATGTGATCTTCTGGCCTGAATCAGGTGATCCATTTGTATCCTTAAAGCTCTGGAAAATGTTATTCATAGAAACAAATTCTGGTTTATGCCTGTAGCATGGATTTGTAATTTTAAATCCTTATTTGCACTATTCTCAGAAGTCTACACTTCCTACCCAGCCATGCTCATTTGTGTACACTTTCTTTACCAAATTGCTTCATTTAAAACTTCATCATTATTATTGGTAAAAGTTGTTTCAAACTAACTTCAAGAATACAAGATATTTTAATGGAATTCTGTCAGTAGATACATAAGTAGCTTATCTTTTTAGACAAATTAAATTGCTAAAATATTCTGTTTTGGAGTTCTTGTAATGACTGACAGATAAAGAGTCAAATTCATTTTATGTATAGTTATATATCTGCGCATGTGTATCAAAGTGAATATAATTTCATGGAATGTCTATTCATATTATGTAATATCAACAATAGGATTTACTTAGCAAATCCATCAAAACTTGCACTCAATCTTATGATTACATATATAACAGGATTTTTTAAACAAATACATGAAAACTTTTATTCACTTGAATGATTATATAGTGACACATTTCGTGGGAAAGTGTGAAAAAAAATGATAATTATGGCTTTATTGTAGCAACAACTACATTTATAAACAGTATAAACTGATGAGATTTCAATTTTGCTTACTGCTGCCAACTGCAACACTCATTTCAACCTCTGACTTTTCTGCTCTTGTTTTTCTATCTGCTGTGACTGTAATCCATTTCACCAACTGTTTAGCAGCACATTGGGTTGGTGCCTCTGTTCTTTTTAAATATTAATTTATGATTAAAAAGAATTTTATAAATTTTATACCTTAGTAAAAGTAAATTTATTTTTATAAATTTTATACCTTAGTAAAAGGAAAGTAATTTTCATGTACTTTACAAATTTAGAAATCAGTATGTATGTCCCATATTTTAAAGCAAAAAAAAATGTTTTTTGTCAGTGGTCAAGTCAGGCAAGAAGTGTTACTGACAGATGAAAGATATTAGATATATATTACTTAAAAATATATTTCTGTGTTCCCATGCCAAACATTAATAAATATCCATATCTGAGAATATCTATCTGCTCTCTTCCTCTCTCTCCCTCTACACACACACACACACACACACACACACACACACACACACACACACACACACACACAACATACTTTTATCCAATGTTCTAATAACCAAATATTACATAGCATTTTATATATATATATATATATATATATACAAAATTTATATATATATATATATATATATATATATATATATATATATATATAAATATAAATTGATTGAAATGTATTATATATGAGTGTGTGTAAGAAAGAATATGAATGCAAGTAATAAAAATATATCCTATAAAATGAAGACCTTTCAAAATTCATCCATCTGTGTGCATTGTATATACCATATACAATTATGTATTCATAAATTCACCGGCATTCCTCTGTGTGTGTGTGTGCATATATATATATATATATATATATATATATATATATAATAACAAAATCAATTATTGTGTGT
>JBBBDQ010001007.1:5282500-5470000 GCA_037127315.1 Ascarosepion bandense | reverse complement strand
TATATTACATCATTAATGTACTAATGTGAAGGAGTAAAATAAAATCCATTATCCTTCAATCATTGCAAGATCAAAAACAGGCCTAAAATGGAAAACAGCTGTCATATTTGGGGAGGAGCTGCCAAGTCTTTACTTTTCAGTCTTGAGGTTGTTCGACGTCTTCACATCCTTGTAACTGAGAAATTATTTTCTACCCTACAACCCCTCTTTCATAGATAAAATATCACAAATCTGTCACTGCTCTATTACAACTTCCATGAAAAGTATTCAGATAAACTACAGTATAAGAGACACGGATATAAGAGACCCTTATATAAGAGAAACACGGATATAAGAGAACTCTTATCCGGTCCCTACAACTCTCTTATATTCGGGTTACACTGTACATCTCTTAGTTTCACCAGTTCTTACCTTCATTAAACAATTGCTAAAAAGGAAAATAAAATGAAACACCCTCAGGATTCACCGAAAGGGAGGGAGGATGATGAATCCAAACGGAATAATCAGCAGTGAACCCGGAAGAAAAAACAAACTATGAATTTAGAAAAGTGCACAGACTTCCCATGTGTTTGTGGTCGGAAATTCTGGTCCCAAAAGTAAGCGACGATTCACCTTACAAAAATAGGTTGTGCTTCTCTAAAAACAGTTCAAGAGCAGTGCTCTGTCAACACAGATAAGACATTGGAAAACCAATGCCAGGATGCATACCACAACATACATGTAATATACTGAACATCTTCATTCCTTCTCTATTGAGAAAAGTATTTACTGTAAGAAGTTCCACTTGAGCAGCTGCTTCCTGTAAACCACTGCTCTGTGAAACCAACTTCAAAGAGGATGTTTTTCCTGATCAATACAATCTTAATCTGCATGAATTTAGGGTTAACTCAGTATTTGTCTATACTTCTGAGATGAGGTTGTATTTACACTATTCATACTATTGTCCTCGTCTTTACTGCCATGTTTATGACATTTTGGCTGTTGTATGCTCCAGCCTTCTTCACGTGCTAGGAATTTCAAACTGAACTCTTTATTATGATCCTTGGGGTATATCATTCTCATTCCATGTACGATACTACTTCTGGTAACCATGTAGTTATCTCCCTTTAACTCTTCTGTTCTTCTGTCACTGTCTCCTCATGAACTGTGACTCTTACTCTGTAAACCTCTACCTCAAGTGGCTCCCAGGCTGTGTACAGGGTGAACCTCACTGTAAAAAAAGATATGACAAATTAAAGCAACTTGAAATTTGTATGATACTTAGCAAATCTACCAAGAAGACACTAAAAAATGTTTATCAGGCTTCGAGAGAAAATTTTTTCAAATCAGAAAAATCGATAGCATTGCAAGTTCCTCTTTGGATTTTGTCAAGAATCTCTAAATGCATAGCTGACTATCTTAGTTGTTAATATTTATTTTTATTTCCAGATCGTACATGCTATTAACAGATTCCAAACAGTTTTGTCTACCTAATTTTCCTCCCATAGTTTGAGTCATCTCATTGTATAGTTTCTGGGTACTTTTCAACTGAACTGAATGATGAGAGTATCTCTCAAGGCAGATTTTATAAAGAAGTCTCTTTCTTGATAAATCTATCATGGTTTAATTCAAATGCAGGGCTCACAATCAGGACACTGATATTCCACTCAACCATAACCTATTTTTGTAACCTTGTTTTAAATTAATATCTATTGAATTAATTTTAGTGATTTTCTAAACTTAGCTTAGAAATGATAAATATACCCCAAATATGTCACACCCAGTGAGGACCAAATTCACTGTTCAGTTATAATTGATTTAGTAAGATAAGATTGCTAACCATTAATCCAAATCAAAGTGCTCACTTAGCTTATTTCATATTATTTACTAAGACTATTAAAATTATCATAAGTAACCTGGGCACCTCAGCGTGGTGTGTGATGTTGCTCTCGGGTCACTAGTCATGATGGCTTCGACGCATCAGCTAGTCTTTAAGTTGTCTATTACAACAGTGTTCTTCTTCATCCATGCTGTGAACTTTGATCCTAAGAAAGGAACGTTGTAATCTTGCTAGCTGTCTCTTTACCACATTAACCAGACCGGATGCACATGCACAACTGGGTTAATGAGAACAGCACCAAAAGTAAATTGAATGGTACCTGAATGAGTTGTGGAAAAAGTCTTTATATATATATATATATATATATATATATATATATATATATAAAAAAGAAACACAGCAAAAAGAAATACAATTTCATCAATTTCTTATCTTTACAATGGAGCAAAAGTTTTCATTTAAGAGTAATGTTTGTCTTCTCAACATTAATTCAAGCTTTTGGTTGGTAATGTTTATTACTCCAATCAAAGTTTTCAAGTTGTGATGATTGAAAATGTCTTATTCAAGCTTTTCACCAAAGCTTTATGGAAACTGCTTTGTGTGTGGAGATGACAGCGGTGATAAATTCATCTTATCTGCCTTAGCTAAGTACAGCAACTCAAAACTGAACTTGGCCCTCTGGGGCTCTAGTTTTTATGTCTGTCCCAAATTCTCTTGGGGGAAGCATGACGGACACGGGTTGTCCATGCAAATCAAGTCTTTAGCAAATTAAATCACTCTCGCCTTCACACTTTGAGATGGAGCTACATCATTCCCTTAATTTAACCAATGAAGTAACAATATTTCTTAATGACATCATTTCTTTTCGTCTTCTTCCTTTTTAATTACATCATTTATTTTTTCAGCTTTAAAATCTGTTCTCAGCACATTCAATAATTTTGAGTATTTAACCCTACTTGACCTCATCAAAAGTTTGTGACAATCCCGAAACAATATTTTGGCTTCAGTTTATTGCCTTACGGCCTCCGCTTTTTCACACAATGGCTGACAATATGATGACCCCATCTGACCTGTCGCTTACACCTGCAAAATGTTTTTCTCAATTCACTTCCCAGCCAGTTTTCAAGATTCTAAAAAATTGCAATATATTTTTTCCACAATTCATTAGCTGCGTTCATATTGCAACTGACAATGAACAATTTTATTATCTATTAGGTTTATTTTCCTCTCAAGTCATATTGGAACAAATAATCTGCAGAATTAATAATACAACTAATAATAATTTCTTTTGCTTCATCGTACTAAACTATGGTTACATTTTTCCACATGCAAAAATAGCGTTACAGTGTAATGGTTAGCAAGCTTGTCTTGCTAGAACCTATTACAGCTGATTAGTATACTTACTGGGTACCCCATACGTTTGGCCTTGTGCCACATTGAAGCGATGCTTAGTTAATCAACTATTATAATTATTATAAGTAATCTATAAATGGTTTGCTTATCATCCTCCTCTATAGTCTTTTAAACAGGAGTAGAGGTGTATCCCTTCTTTGCTCTTCAGGACTGGGTTTCCAGTTCCCTGTAAAATTTTCTCATTTTTTCACTCCATTAGCCCCTTGCATCTTAGTGGCATTATAGCCTTGCTTGGAGAGAATAGATTGCAAACAAAATTAAAATAAGTTTGACATAGATTTTCAAGTAATGTTTAACTGAACAGAGTGGGTTCAGGTATCACTCACTGCTCCATTATCAAAGATTTATGCCAAGCAAAGCTTAGTAAATATTAACAAGCAAGCGCGTTAACCTAATAAGAGTATAGCCAGGTTTGTTTAACATTTAAATGAAGCCAGACAGTAAAATTTGAACATTTAAGTGATGCCATAATTTAAAATCAATAAAGATGGTTTTATTTTTGTGCTTCAATTAGAATAAAATCACTTTCTGTATATGAATCACTGCAAAGTTGGAGCATTTATATTGCATTGTTAATCATCTCCATCATGCAGATTTATTATTTTGGGGACTTATTTGCAATTGTTCTAATCATTAACAATGAATAACGTATTTATTGACACAAGAATTCTGTAGTCTCCTCACAACCCCAGCATTAAAATTCTTAATTGCCTTGTGATATTTATCACCAACCTATTCCGTATCATATATTTCTCTTCTGATTTCGGCCATCTACTTAAGGATGTGGGTTGTGGTGCAGTGGATATCGGCTCGGAACAAGAAATCGGGGAGCCGAGTTCAAATTCCAGTTGAATCCATTGCATTCACTTACGCGCAAATACCCTTGGGAAAGGTATTAATCCATTTCTTCCTTCCAGTTATGAGTTAAATAACAGGACAGATTGGGTTCTATAGCCTTGGCAGGCAACCAGTCTACCGCAGAAAGCAATGGCAACCTACTGCGGGATAATCTCCTGCCCAGTCAGTTATGTCTCTTTCAAGACATGAGCGCCCAAGCATGTTTCATGTATGGCACTTAACTGACTGACTTAAGGATCTATGAATTATTCTCCAACAGATTTTCGTTTATTGTTAACAGAAAATTACTAAATATTTCCAACAAAAATATCTTTATAATCAATTTAAATAAAGCTTCTTAAGGATCTTGATGATAAGAGTAACATTATTATAAAGCAACTAGTAATCTTCTGTCAAATACTTAATATTTCCTTAATAGATTTTAGATGAAAGTAGAATTGGATATTTTCAGTGCTCATCCTATAGAAGAAAATACTAGCCTTCAGAAGTGGGAGTGTTTGATGTCCATTCTTTATAATAAACAGATTTTATGTAGTATATCTTTTTGATAGTTTTTTGTTTTAACTCCTGTTCAGTGGGACACTTTAAGAAAAGAATTAGTAACATCAGCATTCGAGATCATCCCAGATGAAATTAGATGAATTAAAAGAATGAATGAATCAATGATAAATGAAACTGTCAACATGATGAAAAGGAAGCAAAAATCTATGCCAAGGTATGGAAGAGAATATAGAACACTTCTTCTTCTTCTATGTGTCCTGTCCCTTCAGAACGTAGGCGATCATGTTCTCCATGTCTCTCTATCCCTTGTGGCTCTTAGTATGTTTGCTCTTGTTACAAGACCCCCGTTCCATCATCCACCTGATCAGGCCCTGCAAATATTATATCCGCTGCCTTCCTCTGTCTCTTTTTCCTTCTATCTGGCCAGTCAGTATCAGGTTCTCCAAGCTCTCCTTCCTCATTGCGTGTCCCAGGAACTTCCGTTGTCTCTTCCTGATGCTCAGTATTAATTTTCTTTTTGTTGCCATTCTTTCCAACACCTCATCGTTGCTTGCATACTCAGTCCACGATATCTGCAGCATCCTTCTGTAGAACCACATTTCCGCTGCTTCAAGTTTTGTCCTCATTTTCGATGATATTGTCCAGCATTCACTGCTGTATTGAAAAACTGACATCACATAGCAATCTAGCACTCTTTTCTTTGTTTTTAGTGAAATTTTCCCGTGTGTTAGTACTTTACTCAGCTTCTGGAACATGTCCTTTGCCATGCCAATTCACCTTCGGATCTCTGTGTTGCACTTTCCATCTCCTGTTAGAACACTTACACAAAGAAATAAGAAACAAATGCAAGCAGGCTAATGAGGAGTGGCTCAATGAAAAATGTGCAGGAATAGAAAGAATGAGTATCACAAAGCAAATACACTTAAAAAAATAGGAGGACACGATGAAAGGACATATAAAATCTAAAGAAGGAAGCTGATATCAGAGAAAGAAAAAATACTTCAGAAATGGAATGAGTATATCGAAGAAATCTTCCACAACAAAATGAAACAACTAGCAATACACAGAAATATCAATGAACCAGAAATATTAAAATCTGAAATGGAATCTGCATTGGTCAAATTGAACTAGAAAAATAGCAGCAAGTTCAGACAGAATTGTAATAAAGATGCTGCCAGCCTTAAATGATTTTGTCATAGATAAGATTACAGAAATAACAAAGGAAATCTTTAACAGTGGTGATATTCCAGAAGACCTAAGTAAATCTATTTTTATAGTACTACTTAAGAAGCTAAGTGTAAATAAATGAGAACTCTATTGGACAATCAGCCTAATGAAACAAGTAATGAAAATTATCGTCTGAATTCTGATAAATAGAATCAGGCTGGAAATAGGACAAAAACTGTGGACTTGGCAAAGACACTGGAACAAGGCATGTGGTATTTGTACTCAGAATATTAACAGAAAGAGCAATATAAATACAGAAGGCTATGAATATATATTTTATAGTTTATACAAGGTGTTTGATGAAGTATACCACAAAGATGATTTACAACTGCTCAGCAACCTTGATATATTTGGGAAAGAACCTGTACTGGTAGCAAACCACCTACATACAGATATATATATACAAAGATAGAAAGGAATAAAAGGTTTCATTATTAGTAGCCAAAATCTTAACCACATCAAATATGCTGATGATACAGTTTTGATAGCAGACATAGAAAGAAAATTACAAAAACTTCTACAGAAGATAGTGAAGGAAAGCAAGAAGAAAGGACTAAACATCAACAGCAAGAAGACAGAATGCATGGTTGTTAGCAAAAGGAAAGAGGCCAAGTAAAGGAAAGCAAGAAGAAAGGACTAAACATCAACAGCAAGAAGACAGAATGCATGGTTGTTAGCAAAAGGAAAGAGGCCAAGTAAAGGAAAGCAAGAAGAAAGGACTAAACATCAACAGCAAGAAGACAGAATGCATGGTTGCTAGCAAAAGGAAAGAGGCCAAGTAAAGGAAAGCAAGAAGAAAGGACTAAACATCAACAGCAAGAAGACAGAATGCATGGTTGTTAGCAAAAGGAAAGAGGCCAAGTAAAGGAAAGCAAGAAGAAAGGACTAAACATCAACAGCAAGAAGACAGAATGCATGGTTGTTAGCAAAAGGAAAGAGGCCAAGTAAAGGAAAGCAAGAAGAAAGGACTAAACATCAACAGCAAGAAGACAGAATGCATGGTTGCTAGCAAAAGGAAAGAGGCCAAGTAAAGGAAAGCAAGAAGAAAGGACTAAACATCAACAGCAAGAAGACAGAATGCATGGTTGTTAGCAAAAGGAAAGAGGCCAAGTAAAGGAAAGCAAGAAGAAAGGACTAAACATCAACAGCAAGAAGACAGAATGCATGGTTGTTAGCAAAAGGAAAGAGGCCAAGTAAAGGAAAGCAAGAAGAAAGGACTAAACATCAACAGCAAGAAGACAGAATGCATGGTTGCTAGCAAAAGGAAAGAGGCCAAGTAAAGGAAAGCAAGAAGAAAGGACTAAACATCAACAGCAAGAAGACAGAATGCATGGTTGTTAGCAAAAGGAAAGAGGCCAAGTAAAGGAAAGCAAGAAGAAAGGACTAAACATCAACAGCAAGAAGACAGAATGCATGGTTGTTAGTAAAAGAATAATTTTTAAAGTGTGCATTGCAAATCAGAGATACCAAAATCAAACAAGTAAGGAAATTTAAATATCTTGGAAATGTTTTAACAAAGAATGGAAAGTGTGCCACTGAAATATGAAAGTGTATTGGGATAGCCAAAGCGGCATTCCAGAAGCTAAGCAGAATATTAAGAAATAGAAAAAACTCTGTTAAAAACAAGGAAAAGAGTACTAAACTGTTATGATGTTAATTGTCTTTGTGTTTGGCAGTGAGTACGGGACAATCTTCTAAAAGGTGAAAAAGTGAATTGAAGTAGGAGAAATGTGCTTCTATAGAAGGATGATGATGATTCTGGGGACCAAACATCTGAGCAACAACAAAGTTTTAAAGAAAATGGAAACAAAAAGGAGACTTATAATTAACACAGAAAAAAACATTTTAATAAAGATGCTGCCAGCCTTAAATGATTTTGGTATAAATAAGATTACAGAAATAACAAAGGAAATCTACAACAGTTGTGATATACCAGAAGATCTAAGTAAATCTATTTTCATAGCACTACTTAAGAAGTTAAGTGTGAATAAATGAGAACTCTAATAGACAATTAGCCTAATGAACCAAATAATGAAAATTATCATCTGAATTCTAAAGTACATAACAGGGAAAGAGGGCTTGGTAAAACTGATTAAAGACTGAAGGTAAGTGAGAGGAAACTAGAACATGCAATACTTAATGAGCATGAGTAAATAGACAGTGAAACAGGCTTTTTTTATTATAATCATTTCACTCCAAGCAAGGCAGTACTGCCACTGGTGCACAGGGGATTACGTATGAGGAGAGTGATGAGAAAGAGAAACAAGTTACAGCAGGTGTCAGAGGATGTGTAAGAGAAGGATAAGAACACTAGTGTGAAGAGAGCTGCATGAGAGTCGAGTGGAAAGGGGGAAGAACATGATACAAGGGTTATCAGGGAAAGAATGCAAGTCAAGGAGATAAGAGATGGCAATTGACATTGCATTTGAATTCTTGGAGATTGTAGCTGTCAGGGAAGCAAGTATACAGAAGGGAATTCCACAGGTGAGAAAAGAAGTTGATAGAGCAAAAGTTGTGGTTACATTTGATTGGTTTCACTGTAAAAGTTTGGGACCTAGTTGCTAGTCTAGTAGCTCGAGTAAATTCATGCAGAAGGGGCACCAGGGAGCTAAGCTCATCATAGAAGCCATGAAAATATTTATAGAAAAGACTGAGGGAAGCCACATTACATTGGTGAGAAAGTGACTGGAGTTGAGCTACCAGTTTATGATCAATTACATTGCAGATTCTCTATTGGATTTTGTTAAGAACCCCAAGATGAATAGCAGGGGCACTTGATCAGATCAGAGTTGCCAAGAGGGCAAAGCTGCATAACATGGTAAGAGTCAGGGATAGAAGTGAAACAGAGATCTAACAGTGAGTCAGGTCCATTAAGGTTATTAGAGAAATGTCTGGGGAAAATCCACCACTTATATAAGGGATTGAGTGATTGAAAAGTTCATGGTATGAACACCAGCAAGATCTGTGACCAAAAGGATGAGAGGAAATAACTTTATTTATATTGTTTCAACTGTTGATCAGAGCAGCCTCTTAAGATGCTATGCAAGAGTTCAGGCTCCTCTCAGTCAGAAGTAGCAACCAAGAAGCTGCTAACCTGGTATCTTCAGAATGAAGAAATGTTGCCACCATCCATACACATTATGAAAAGCTTGCGACAATACTACTATTAAGAACTGAGGAGAGGAAAGAAACTGGGAACCCCTTCCTAAACAGGAAACAAGGGATGAGCCTCTACTCCTGTTCAAAAGAAGAGGGAGGGATATAAACCGGGTTATATTAGAGTTTATCTATTTCAATGTCTCCACTTTAGAAGAAAGACAAAATTTATTAAGAGCTACAATGGATAGGATGTTCTGAAGAGCCATGATCAACTACATCCTGAGATGTTTAGCCACTCTAAATAAATAAAAAATGCCTAGTGGGGGAAATGATTTACTTCCCAATGACCTGAACATGCAGCAAGTAATACTTTGACACAGGGTACCAGTAACACTAATGGTGATCTCTCTCTTTTTTTTTCTTCTTTTTTCCACCCCTTCTTCTTCTTCTTCTATATGCCCTGTCCCTTGTGGCTCTTAGTATGTTTGCTCCTGTTGCTCCTGGCAACCCCCGTTCCGTCATCCACCTGATCAGTCCCTGCAAATATGTTATCCGCTGCCTTCCTCTGTCTCTCCTTCCTTCTATCTGGCCAGTCAGTATCAGGTTCTCCAGGCTCTCCTTCCTCATTGCATTCAGTTGTCTCTTCCTGATGCTCAGCATCAATTTCCTTTTTGTTGCCATTCTTTCTAACACCTCGTCGTTGCTTGTATGCTCAGTCCACGATATCCATAGCATCCTTCTGTAGAACCACATTTTGGCCACCTCCAGTTTTGTCCTCATTTTCGATGATATTGTCCAGCATTCACAACCGTACTGAAGAACTGACATCACATAGCAGTCTAGAACTCTTTTCTTCGTTTCTATTGAGATTTTCCTGTGTGTTAGTATTTTGCTCATCTTCTGGAATGCATCCTTTGCCATGCCAATTCGTCTTCGGATCTCTGTGTTGCACTTTCCATCTCCTGTTAGAACACTTCCTAGGTACTTAAATGCTTGTACTTGTTTGATTCTGTTATCCTCCACCTGTATTTGGCATTTTGGGTTGTATCTTGCTGATGACCATGCACTCAGTTTTCTTAAAGTTTATTTGTAGTCCCTTCTTGTCACTCTTCACTGTTACTTTCTGTATGAGGTCTTAAATCAATAAAGTCACTAGGGCACAAGGGGTTACTGTGTGATAGAGAATATCAAAAAACAACTGTTAAGGATAGAGGACAATAAAAGAACAAGAATTAAGGAAACAAGATAATGATTGACATTGCATTTACATTTTTGAAAATCAAAGTAAGAAGCAAGAAGAGTTTCCATTAGTGAAAAGTGTAATAGAAAAAATTGTTAACATAGAACTTAGTTACATATAGCCATTTCAATTGTAAAATGATATGAACTGTCACCAATGTAGTCAGTCAGTTAGTTAAGTGCCATATGTGATACCTGCTTGGGCGATCATGTCTCGAAACAGACATGACTGACTGGGCAGAAGATTATCCCACAGTAGGTTGCCATTGCTTTCTGCGGTAGACTGGTTGCCAACCAAGGCTATAGAACCCAGTCTGTCCTGCTATTTAACCCATAACTGGAAGGAAGTGACAGATTAATACCTTTCCCAAGGTTATTTGTGCGTAAGTAAATACAATGGATCCAACTGGAATTCGAACTCAGCTCCCCGGTTTCTCGTTCCGAGTCGATATCCACTGTACCACAACGCACATACTGTGCTTAAATTCATAACCTCTAGGTATCATAGAGGAAAGTTCATCAGAATAATTACCATGAAAGTATCTACAGAGAATCTAGGTTATAGCAGGGGGAAAAAAACTAAAGCCAAGATGCCAGGACAGGGACTGATATTGCAGATTCTTTGGATTGTATCAAGTATCTCTAAATCTATAGCATGAGCATCAGACCAGATGTTGCAGCAATATTCAAGCATGAATGGTAGACTTATAAATATGTGAGGTCGATTCTGGTGAGAAAACCAACTTTCTTAACTGCAGATATAAAATAAATTTAGAATAATTACTCTATAAGGTTTTAGATATCTTGAAGGCATTCATCTGTTTGGCATACTGGCCTTCTCCATAAGCTCAAGGACTATTGTGTCTCAGGAGAAATTGTGTAATGAAGGTCATGTTGAATGGCCATGCTTCTATATCTTTCACATTAACAAAGGGGTCTTTCAGTGCCCTATCTTTGGATCTGCATTGTTTCTAATCCTTATTAATGATCTTCCTAATGACATCAGTCCCCAGCTAGTTATTTACACTGATGACAACTGCTTATTCTCATGTTAATAGTAAGTCTGAGAGCTTCAATGAAGTAAAGCCGGCAACAGCTTTCAAAAAAGAACTTCTAATCAGTGGTTAATACTGGCAAGAAATGGCTTATGAATTTTAACACCTCCAAAATGAAACTGCTATCATTAAATCCCTATAGAGGACATTTTCTGCCTTCTCCCATGACTGATGCTAACCTCCAAGAGAACATCTGCATGTATCTGCATATTTTCACCAGATTTATTCTGAGATGTAAATATGAAATAAAAATGAATTTGTTTATTTTGTAATGTGACAATTTTATTCTGATGTTCATTTGGAGGAACTAACATTGAATTCCTCTCTGGTCATGCAAAGGTTTATTTTAATCATGAATTATAATTAATATCTTAATAAAAGATCATATTAGAATTTTACTTGCCCCTTAACATGTGTGTTATGCACCGCAAATACCTCAGAAATAATGGACTATTCTGTTTTGATCATGAGGACTGACATAAAAGATACATAAGAGATGCTGTTTGGTTTTAGTGAGAAAAAGAAAAAGAAAATGGAGAAGGCAACAATATTTAACATCTGCTTCAGTGAAATAAAACTTCTCAATTTCAAATCTGTTTTTTTTTTGTAACATGTTATCACTTTAAGTAATAACCAGCTTTCATAGTTGTTATTGTAATATTTGGTTAGATTTGTTAATCTCAAATATTTAAAAATGCAATAGAGGAATTTTCACTGTTATTTTGTGGTTCTAGAACCACCAATGAACATTAACTTAAGAATTTTGATTCATCAGAAAATTCAAATAGCATAATTTGGGTAGGCATTTATCATATGAATTATTTTCAAATGAATAGCATTGTGGTGCAGTGGATATCGGCTCGGAATGAGAGATCAGGGAGTCGAGTTTGAATTTCAGTGGAATTCCTTGCGTTCACTTACACACAAATACCCTTAGAAAAGGTATTAATCCATCACTTCCCTCCAGTTATGAGTTAAATAACAGAACAGATTGGGTTCTATAGCCTTGGATGGCAACCAGTCTACCACAGAAAGCAATGATAACCTACTGCAGGATAATTTTCTGCCCAGTCAGTCATATCTCTTTTGAGATATGATCACCCCAGCGTGTATCAAAAATGGCACTTAACTGACTGATAATCAAAATGATTATTTCTTCTAACAATTTGCATTAAATAATATTTAGGCACTAAAGATCTCAGTTTTCAAAATCTACCAAATATCAATTATTGTTTGTTTTTATCTAATTAGTATAAATTATTTTATTATTTAGACTATAGCTTGAATCACTTGTATCAAACTTTTTGTTAATAAACTGTTCTTTCCTTCATGCTGATACTTGGAAATATGTTAACAAAAATGCTTATAATTTTTTTTTTTTTATAAGCGTTTCACCCCGAGCAAGGCATGTCACTGCCACTACTGCGCAGGGGGCTACATAGAGTGGAGAAAGGATGATTAAATATAGGAAATGTCAGAGGGTGGGTGATAGGCGGGTAAGAATACTGAGAATGAGGGTTGGGTAGATGAGAGTGTTCTGAGAATAATTGGGAGTTAGTGTGATAGGAGGTGTCTATTGACCCTACATTTAAACACCTGGAGATTGTAATGTTTATAATAAAAAAATTGAAAAAGTAGTTTATAAATAGGTTTATCAGTACATCTCTTTTCATCTCTCTTTTTCCCTACCCTGACTCTTCATCTTCTTTTTCCTGTGTTCCCTGCACTCAGCTCTTTATTTCTGTTTGTCATCAATACAAGTTTCTACTTAAATCATGGAAAAATATAAATGAGGTTCATAAACTGAGTGTAATATAGACTTCTGCGACTATACTTTTGAGTAGTATCTTTTATTCACCAGTGTGAAAATAGGTTAAATTGAGGAATATAGTAAAAATTATATGTTGTTATAAGTAATTATTGTTTTCCATCAAACTCTTTGAACATTGTGGGAACATCTGAAATAAAAAAAAATTACGTGTAAAAATATTGTAAGAGACAGTCTTTTCATTTTATGTAACATTGGTAATTCTTTTAAAACATTGAGTGAAAAAAATATTAATCATAAAAAATAACTTCCCAAAAGAAATGCCTTGGAGCTTTCTGTCTCTGTCTTTAAATGAATTTCATGAAAATCTTGGCAAAATTTTCCTTGCTGTGCATTTAAAATCAAATTGAAGTAGTTTTAAAATTGTGTGCTTTTCTAAGACATTTTTGTCATATATCAATAAATATTCAAATAGTTGTGGGAACAAAGTTGTTAATTTCTCATAAATTATGAAAATCAGTTTGATCTTTGTACTTACTGAAATTAATTAGAATTAATTGGTAGTTATTTCATAAAGTAAATTAGTGAACATCACTGACTCAGCATCATGAATTGGATTTCCCATCACATCAGCCTGAAGAAATTCAGAAGACTGTCAACTGAAGTAATTTGTCTATGCTATCAACACGAAGGAGTTTTGAACCATTTACCTCATGATACCATGATACTGTATATATATAAGCAGTAATCCCTCTTTTATGCAAGTTTTGTTAATCATAGCATTTTGTCTGTCATTTTTAAGGGGGTTTTTTGCATAATTTTTCTGATAATTTTCGTTTTCTTTTCAGAATATAAATTATATTAAAATTGTCCAAATGTTTTATTTATCTAAGCACTTTTGGCTATACTTAAAGCCATTATCAAGGCTGCTATATATATACATATATAAAATTTCATATATATATATATATATATATATATATATATATATATATATATATATATATATATATCATATATATATATATATATATATATATATATATATAGTGCCATATATATAGTGCCATTAGCTAAGGAATTTCCTAGTTCATTTTTATATTAAATCTGATGTCTGCTTCAAAGAATATTGGAAATACTTCTAGGATTTTCAGTAATTATTTAATCTTCTTTTCTTTCAGTAACACCAACAACCAACACTATTTTCCTTTGTCTTCCCTTTTATGACTCTAACTGCTATCTTCTCACCTCTGTCCATTTTATCATTTTCTCTTCACTGCTTCTGTCTTGGCCTGCTTTTCTGTCTTTAACTTTGTGAAGATGCTTTCATTCCTTTTTCGGCTTAATGTGATATTCACTCTTTACTGATGGTTCTTACATGTGAGAAAATTTCAGAAATTATTACTTTTCCTGCCTTCTCACTTGGAGCTATTGATCTGAAGACAATTTCAACGAGATGCCAATGGCAAAAATTTAGTTATTTGTAAAGCCTTGATGTGATAATGACTTATCTTTTAGTAACTGCTATCAGTCATTCCAAAGTGTCACTCTAATTTCCTGAGACTAGGTGGATGATAGAACAGGGGTTGCCAGGAGTAACAGGAGCAAACATACTAAGAGCCACAAGGGATAGGGAGACATGGAGAACCATGATCGCCTACGTCCTGAAGGGACAGGGCACATAGAAGAAGAAGAAGATAAGCAGAAATCTGTTAGTATCCTTCAGCTGATTCAGATCTTTAGCCTTTTGAATAAATATTCATAAAAAAATGCAAATAAAAATAAGAAATAAGACCATAAACTGCATAAATATGAAAAGAATAGTTTTAATTTTGTCTTGAAATAATTTAAATATTTATGTTATCAAATTTTGATGGGTTTCTTTCCAGTTCAAACCCATGTTAAATTATAGAGTTGGGTCTTTTCTATAAAAAGCAGTGTTGAAAAGTTCTCAGCTCATCCAAGTAGAGATTCAAAATAAATTGTGATGCTATTTAGTAAAATTTTTTAAGTGGGTTAGGTTGAGTATCCACAATGCCTGGTGACAGTTAGTTTTCTATATGTGTATATGCATGCATAAAAAGTGTCTCACACACATGTACTTTCTGAGACACTTTTATGCATGCATATACACATATAGAAAATTGACTGTCACCAGGCATTGTGGATACTCAAGTTATAATCGGAGTCTAACCGTACTGATGAGCTGTGATACGATGAAACAGATCTGTCTGCGGATGACAATATATATATAGGCAGTAATCCCTCTTTTATGCAAGTTTTGTTAATCATAGCATTTTGTCTGTCATTTTTAAGTTTTTTTTTGCATAATTTTTCTTATAATTTTTGTTTTCTTTTCAGAACATAAATTATATTAAAATTGTCCAAATGTTTTATTTATCTAAGCACTTTTGGCTATACTTAAAGCCATTATCAAGGCTGCTATATATATACATATATAAAATTTCATATATATATATCCGAGTGAGTATAGAATGAGGAGAGATAAAAGAAAATTTTTTTTTTTTTTGATCCAAAACATTAATTTAAAACAGTGCTTGATATATGATGTATGAGGTGTTTGGGTCCCAAACACTGAAACAGCCATATGATTGTAGAGAAGAAGAGGACATATATAGAAGAAATTACGTACATGTTCTAAAACATAATTTATAATAAACATATATATATATATATATATATATATATATAGTGCCATGCAAAAGTTTAAAACACATTACAAAAATTGTTTTTAGCTATTTCTGATATGGTTATATTAATTAAACTTTGACTGCTCATAGAACATATATTTATATATTCAGTAAAAAAAAATCAGATTTAAAAAAAAAAACTTCAAAAATGTATCCCATAAAGAAAAACCGATATTTTAGTTAGTCAAATGTTTACCACACACATTTTTTGTATTTACAACAGTTTTTTTTTAAAAACTTTACTAGAATGTTTCAAGTGTTGAAAGGCTTGTTTTTGAGAACATTAAAGATTAATTTAATGATTACTCTTAGGAATTATTAAAAGTAATTAATCACAACCTCCGTAAACATATTGTTGACCTTCATACAAATGGAATTGGTTATAAGAAGATACCTAGTCCGTTAAATGTGCTATTGAGTTCAGTTGGTATGGTAGTTCATCATTGAAGAGCGTGTTATTTTGTTCATCTCAAAAAAAGTACTGGTCATCCTAGAAAGGTAACGGAACATAGCTTAATTATTGGTGAGAAAAGTTGGTAACAAGCCCCAAGATAGGCTTAAAGAATGTCAATGAGGACTAGAAGTAAGTGGAGTAAAAGTGAGTATGGATACAATTAGTTGTTTATTTCATTGATATGACACATTTTTGAGGACTTCAAAGAAACAATCACTTAAATGAAAACACATTCTTGCTTGACTGGATTTTGCAAATGAGCATTGTATCAAACCTGCAGCATTTTGGGAAAATGTACTTTGATCAGACAAAACAAAAATTTAACCTTTTGGTGGAAGTGCTGTGGTATAGGTCTGGAGAAAGAAGAGTACTGAATATTTGCCAAAGAATACTACTCCAACAGTAAAATTTAGAGGTAGATCAATCATGATCTGGGATTGCTTTAGTGCTCAGTGTAAGGAACATTGAAATAATAGAAAGGAGGATGAATGAGTATATTATATGGATATTTTAGAGATAAATTTATGTCATTGTGCACATTTGCTGGACATGAAACCAAGTGCAGCAAGACAATGATCATAAACATACTGCTAAGTTTACAAAACCATGGTTAATTTTAAATAGAGAAAGACATTCTTAAACGGCTAAGTCAATCTCCAAATCTCAATCTGAAAACTTATTGAGAGAGCCGAAACTGAGAATTAAAAGGAGGAACCCACAAAATCTGCATGAGCTAAAGGCATTTCCAAATGTCTATATGCTGTAATTAGCAATAAGAGTTATGCTACAAAATATTGATAAATTTATTGTAAACTTTAAATATTGTTTTTTGTCCATTATTGATAATTTTTTCTGATTGTTTGACTAAAGGCTGAAATGTATATATTATTAGCAGTAACAGTTTCATCAATTTGTGTTTAATATACCTAAAGAAACATTTGTGTCATGTTGTAAACTTTTGCATGGCACAGTATATAAAATAAATTTTTACATACATTATCGGCCATAATTATTAGGCCACCCCAGTTTTTTTAAAAGAAATGATGTGTTTCATACTATTTTTAGTATTTATTGCCAAGTGGATAATTCTAAATGAAAATAGAATGGTTCTTTTTTTTAATACTGCACAATAACATGTGCATCAAATGAACTGTTCTGGTGTCTAGTTTTTGTGCTCTCTTACCCATGCTAGTCTCTTCTTCTAATTGGCTGGCCAAAGCAAAGACTTCCTGGCTGCCTTGTAAAAATTTTGCAAAGTAATAATAACAAGAGTGAAAAATCCAGATATATATAACCAGATAATTGCACATGCATCAACAGGGAATCAAATCACCCCAAGAGAATAACCAGCAACCTACACAAATCTATTCAATTTTGTTTTTAGTAACAACTCTAGAACTAAGGACATTTTTGACAATTCTAAAATTAAATACATTAATGCTTTAGAAAAAAAGCAAACTCAACACTAGTTTAGAATAATATCTTGTTTTTAAACAAGATAGGCAGAAAGAAATAAGATAGAAATAAGCAGAAATCACGGAAACATAACATTATTTGGTTTAACCCACCCTTCAGTCGTAATGTCCAAACTAACATTGGTAAACTCTTCCTTAATTCACAAACACTTATAGCATTCACCCACACATAAAAAAATCTTCAACAAAACCAATGTTATAAAGTCAGTTACAGTTGCATTAAAAACATATATTTCACAACATAATACTATGATATCAAATAAATATTTGGTCCTCCATAAACAACATCCGTCACACAACTAAATGACCCTTCTAAAAATAATTGCAACTGCCAAAAAGTAAAACCTGTTCATTGAATGGCCAATGTATGTTTGAAAGTATTGCTTATAGAGCTTGAATTCATTTGGATGATAATGATGTTAAATTTTACTTTGGAAGTACTTCTAACAGGTGGAAGATAAGATTTAACAACCACATGTTGTCTTGAAACAACAGTAAAACAGCAAAATTTCTGCTTTATCCATATATAATTGGAAATTAAAAAACAACTACGAAAACACAATTATTACTTAGAATATTGTAGCTAAATCCAAAACTTAGAATAGAAAAGGAGATAAATGTAATGTATGCCTTTTAGAAAAACTTGTCCTCTTAAACCATATTAATAATCCTAATTTGCTTAATAAAAAAGTGATTTAATGACCACATGCTGTCATAGAAAAAAATACTTACTTAAAAATTCTTATTTTTGATTAGCCTAGTACTAGTTTTCTGATATTCAAGTTTTGTCTCTCCCCTGTTTTAAAGAATTCTAATTAATAACTGAGACTTGCCTACTTTCTGGTCATTCCAATAAACCAGTCCAATATTCTACAAGCATCTTTAGTGACTTTGAAGCTAAATTTAAAATGAATACATCAAAATTGCCAGAATCTCAATATTTCTATTATTATATTTGAAACAAAAAATGAACCTGAATACTTTTATATAATATAAATACAATATGCATCAGGTAAATGAGTAGTAATTACAAGCATTAAGTAAATAAAAATAAGTATTCAATGCACACCTTGACTCTATGAAGTCTACCAGTGCTGATAAAATCCTGTCAGTTTTTCTTATCAATATTACCCCACTTGGGGGAAATAATTAAACTGATGCCTGAAGGAGGAATGTGTCATCTGTATGCTATGTTTGCAAGAATGTAGGTGAATATTCATCCCCATTGCAATATCATTCTAACAACTATTTAATGTCATGAGCAAATTCTGAGCATGATCATCAAGTAGGTTGTTGAGCATCTTGGGAACAATCTCTTTAGCCACAGAGAGTATAGATTTTGCTTCTCTAGATCCACTGCTGATGCCCTAATTTTCATTAAACTCAGAATGAGTAAGGAACGCAATAATAAATTTATCACAAGAGTGACTGTCTTAGACATATGAAAGGCCTTTGACAAGGTGTAGCAACACAACACAAAATCTCCAGCAGTGGAATCTCTGGAAGAGTTTTTACAATTATAATGTCCTTTCTATCAGCTAAGCCCATGAAGGTCATGATTAATGGCCAGTCTTAAGGTGACAAGAACAATTCTGTCTCTCTTTTTGGTCTTACCTTCTTTCTGCTTTCTATTAACATTCTTACATTTTTATTAGTTATTAGCAAATAATCTTCCATTACTGGAAAGATCCTAAATTTTTCATTCATGATGAATAGTTGTTCCTTGCTTTGAATGCCTATTGGGTCTTGAGTTTTTCCAAACAAACTCATATACAATTCATCACTAAAGAAGCTGGAAAAAATGGTTAGTTTCTTGTACCAGTCCAGAAAGTGCCTGACTCATCCTGCTATGCCCTTTTTATCTGATCTTTTTCCAGATCAGTTAAAAAATTAGAGTATTAATGCCATATCCAGGCTGTTGGTGCACCGTCATCACTTTCTTGCCTTGATATTGTTCAAAAGTGTCTACAAATTCTCATCAGTTTCCACACTACACTCTCTTTACTACAGATTAAATGTTGCAAGCCTCTTACAAATCTATAGCTGTTTTCATTGCAAATAATCTCATGAGCTGAATTCATTACTTCCACCAGTTTAGACCTTCGCAACTAAGACAACATGAAAACAAATCATCCCTATTGCCTTCATTTAGACACCTTCTTTTCAAGAACTGTTACTTTATGGACCAAACTCCCAAGAGGATGCTTCTTCTGTCATTACAGTCTTGACCTACTCAAGTTTGCCTTTTTCTTTTTTACATATCCTCATTGTCTGCATTTTGTACTTCCCTTTCTGATATTCGTAGAACAATTTCATTCAGTAACCCTCTACTTTGAACTGGGTGAACATTTAGTAAAATCACAGAAAAACAGTTAATTGAATTATATACTTTTATCTATTGTTGCTATTTACCTTAAAATTACACCACATACATATTTAAAACTTACAATATAAAACTAAGAAAAAATATCCAATACATTGATTTTATAATAGTCAGTCAGTTAAGTGCCATACGTGATACACGCTTGGGCGATCATGTCTCGAATGAGACATGACTGACTGGGCAGAAGATTATCCCGTAGTAGGTTGCCATTGCTTTCTACGATAGACCAGTTGCCAACCAAGGCTATAGAACCCAATCTGTCCTATTATTGAACCCATAACTGGAGGGAAGAGATAGATTAATATCTTTCCCAAGGGTATTTGTGTATAAGTGAATGCAAGGAATTCAACTGGAATTCGAACTCGACTCCCCGATTTCTCATTCCGAGCCGATATCCACTGCGCCACAATGCACATTTATAATAGATGGAGCCTAAAAACTATTCAACACCATTCATAAAAAGACTAAACTAATATGGCTGGAGAAATGGCTGGATCTACAAAAATTTAATTTGTTAACACTCTTGGGATCATGGTTGAGTATAGCAGGGAACTGCTAATTGTTAACTCAGTAGTAATCATAATGTCAAAAATCAAAGAACATTCTACAGTAATCAGATATATCATAACTAATCTTTGCTGTAAAGAACAACCTTTTTTTTCAATCACCATTTGTTTGCAAGTGCAAAGAATGTGGGTTGATGGTAAATTTTTCTCAGTTAGGTGCCACTCAAAAGGTTTTCAATGATGCTGAAAGCAGCATTGTATGAATGGTAAAGGATCAGTCAAGGATCACTCAGAAATGGTAAAGGATCAGTCAAGGATCACTCAGAAATGGTAAAGGATCAGTCAAGGATCACTCAGAAATGGTAAAGGATCAGTCAAGGATCACTCAGAAATGGTAAAGGATCAGTCAAGGATCACTCAGAAATGGTAAAGGATCAGTCAAGGATCACTCAGAAATGGTAAAGGATCAGTCAAGGATCACTCAGAAATGGTAAAGGATCAGTCAAGGATCACTCAGAAATGGTAAAGGATCAGTCAAGGATCACTCAGAAATGTTTGTAGAAAATCTCTAATAGCCTATAATAGTTTCACCTTAATCTATCAGTTTCACATTCAGTTAGTATGGCTTACAATCTTGTAGATCACAAAATCTACTCCTAAAGTCACATCTCCACCGGTGGAGATGTGACTTAAGTTTTTAAAAAATTTAAAATTCATCTAAGCCAGATACCTAACTTAATAATACTCTTTGGTTAATGAAACTAACATTGTTATTCGATCTCAATTCACATAAAATTTGTAGATAAAACGCCAAAAAATTTATGGTAGAGAACACTATTTTAAGTATGAAATATGGAAGTATTAATGTAATGGAATGTGGTTGTTTTTCATCACATGGTACAGGACAAATTCACATATTTAAAGGAAGAATAGAATCCTATAATGAGATAGATTGAACATCATTACAGCAGTCAAGGTTTTATAAATTAAATGAAATTGGGTATCTCAGCAGGACAATGAGCTTAAGCATGCTGCCAGTATCACCAAACAGTGATTTGAAAATAGAAAAATCAAACTTTAGAAGTGGTTCAGTCAATTGTTACACCTGAACCAAACTGAAAATATTTATCTACATTCATCATCCTAGCAATTTGAATGGACTGAGAGCAATAAGAAGGATGGACCCAAAACATTAGCAGAAGATTGTTAAAAGCTAATGGCTACCTCCTAGAAGTGACTGAAAAGTGTCGTGAACAAAGGCTTTGGTAAATTTTTGTTTTGTTCCCCGAAGGCCTTTACCCCTTCAAATCTTTCCAAAACATCCCTATTTCCGTGCAAATGTATATGCTGAACTCAAATTGATAATTGTTTATTGAAGAAACCTACCTTTTTTTCCTGTTATCAAGCAGAAAAATATGGAGCTTCTTGTCAATGTTTATCTTACTCCCTAACCACGGTTAGAAAATGTTATTCACTGCAGACTGAATTCACACATAGTTTTACAATTTTTTGGTCTTTTTACTTCCTTTTTGCAATTACTACATGGAAAATGAGTTCTGAAACCAATCAAATCGCAGCGTAATTGCTCAAATGGAGTAAATCGACCAAAATAAGTATCCTAGTCATTCAGTGGGGAATCAGATATGAGAACAGTGGTAAGGGGTGAGATATAGTCCAATTTATTTCTGGTCAATACCATGAAAGAAAGGTAGGCTTCTTCAATAAACAATTATCGATTTGAATTTGCATGGAATTAAGGATGTTTTAGAAAGTTTTGACGGGGCAAAAATGAGGACAAAACTGGAAGCGGCCAAAATGTGGTTCTACAGAAGGATGCTGCGGATATTGTGGACTGAGCATACAAGCAACGACGAGGTGTTAGAAAGAATGGCAACAAAAAGGAAATTGATGCTGAGCATCAGGAAGAGACAACTTGGACATGCAATGAGGAAGGAGAGCCTGGAGAACCTGATACTGACTGGACAGATAGAAGGAAGGAGAGACAGAGGAAGGCAGCGGATAACATATTTGCAGGGCCTGATCGGGTGTATGACGGAACGGGGGTTGCCAGGAGCAACAGGAGCAAACATACTAAGAGCCACTAGGGATAGGGAGACGTGAAGAGCCATGATCGCCTACATCCTGAAGGGACAGGGCACATAGAAGAAGAAGAAAGGCCTTCGAGGAACAAAACAAAAATTTACCAAGGCTTTTTTACTAATTATTGGGCTTTGTTTGATTTTTCTTTGCACAGATTATTGAATACTTTCAGAAATATATCTTTTATAATTTTACATTTAAGGTATATAAAGCTTTGCTGATATTTATTTGTATGTTAAATTTGATGTGATGTAATTTTAAATTTAAATTTAATGTGATGCAATTTTAAGGTAATTACTTACTGTAAGTATTTACTGTTTTTGAGACATGTGAATTTTTTTTAATTGAAAATACCAGACATATCGCAGTAATACCACTAAGATACAAGGAGTGAGAGAATTAGAAAAACGATGCATTATTGAGGAGTGAAAACAATAGAAGAGTAATTAGGAAAAGAGTAAACATTGCATTTAAATTTTTGAAGTTCAAGCATGTCAAAAAAACAAGAAACTGGAAGAATTCTATAAGCATGAAGTGTAAAAAAAGAAAATGCTAACATCGAAATTATAGTTACATCCCATCTGATGCAGCTGGAAACTGATTGGACCTTGCTGCTAATCTTGTACTCTCCTTAAAGTCATAATATTGGATATCATAGCAAAGAGCTCATATAAACAATTACTATGAAAGTATTTATAGAAAGGGCACAGGGAAGCAACTTAATTTTCCTGCTGTGTTTTATTTATATATACATATTATATTGACGAGATATTAAAATAAGTAAATTGGTACATAAAATTTTTTACAATAAATAAATAGAGATTAGAAAGATGGGATAATGATTGTAGGAAGTAAATCAGAATAAAAAATAAAAATGTTATTTATAAATTAATGGTTTTGAAAAAATTAAAATTAAATACATACTGATAAAAAGAGTAAATTTACTCAAAAGCCCCTTTAAGTTTGAATAAAAATATAAAAATATTTTCTTTCTTTCTTCATCTCTTCCCTGTTTTCTATGAGAAGAGGTCACGATATGGAGAAAGCAGAAAAGAACATTTTTTATACAAGAATGGATACATCAAAGATAATAGGATATAGTGAGAAGCAATAAAAATCAAAATAAAAAATAAAATTAGGTTAAAATAGGTTGATACTTTGACAATTAGGGATGAAAAAAAGAAAGAAAAAATAAGGGAAAAGAAAGTGTGTACTCCCTAAAAATAGAAACTACTGGCCAAATTTCAAAGCAAATCTTTATTCTGATTAGTTAAAAGGAATGCACACATACATTTTATATCTTCCCACAGACATAAATGGCAAACCATTTACGCCGATGACACCACAGTTTACTCTCGCCTCCAACAAAAATCTGGTGTAGGTGTCAAAGCTAACCTCGCAGCCGAGATTGAAAAAGACCTCCAATCCATATTGGACTGGGGTAAGAAATGGCTAGTAAATTTTAATGCTTCTAAAACGAAGCTATTCTCAATTAACCATCATCGACAATCTCACCTACCTCCCATTAGCATGGACCAGGCTTGCCTCCCAGAGAGTAAAACACTACGCCTCCTTGGTCTCACACTTTCAGCGGACCTCAAATGGAATGACTATATCGAATCCATTGCTAAATCCGCTGCTATGAAAGTCGGTTCTCTGTGTAGGGCCCGGAAGTTTTTTCCGTCTAAATCTATCCTGCACATTTACAAATCTACCATCCGCCCGTGCATTGAATACTGCTGCCATATCTGGTTGGGTGCCCCTGCTGTTCTCCTCGGGCTTCTCGATAAGGTTCAGAGGAGGGTCTGTAATGTGATAGATACCGACTTGGCAGACCGCCTGCAGTCTCTCTCCCACCGGCGCGACGTGGCTTCCCTGTGTCTCTTCTATAAATACTTTCACGGCTTCTGCTCCGATGAACTTAGATCACTGGTGCCCCCTAAATACGAATTTGCACGAGATACTAGATTAGCAACTAGATCCCACCCTTTTACAGTGAAACCGATAAAATGCAGCTGTAACTTTTACTCCAACAGTTTCTTTCCTCGCACTTCCCGACTGTGGAATTCTCTTCCAAATGATTGCTTCCTCGACGGCTACAATCTCCAGGAGTTTAAATGTAAGGTCAATAGACACCTCCTAACACATTAACCTGCTCCCATTCTATCAAGCACTCTTCCCATCTGCCTAACCCTCATCCTCGCTATCCTTACTCATCTGTCACCTTTCTCCTGACATTCCCTATGTCTAACCACTCCTTCTCTTTACCTTCCCCTATGTAGCCCCATGCACAATAGTGGCAGTGGAATGCCTTGCTTGGGGTGAGATGATTAAAAAAAACAAAAAACGATTGATTTTTGTATTTAAATGTAAATCATTTTCAAAACCAACATCCAACATTTCCTAATGACGAGATAGAAATCTCAAAACATAAAAATTCTCATGTTGCAATGTACTTTTAATTTATAATTTTATTATTATATATAGTTGCTTTAATAATAACATCATCATCATCATTTATCCATAACACCCAGATGGTGCATAGGGCAGCAACTTTTTGTTGCTGTTTCTGTAACAAACTGTTTTTTATGGGGCAGGGTTGTTAGCCCTCTCACCCAACCCCAAATTGGAGGACCAGTGAACCATTCTTGGTCCTTACATTTACAGCACCTGGTATTCCCAAATGGTCACCCATTTAAGTACTGACCAGGCTCGATTTTGCTTAACTTTGGTGATTGGACAGGAACTGGTGTATTCAACACGATATAGCCGTAGACCCTTAATAATAACATACTGCAACTCAATAGTTATCAAGTTTCGGTGCTCAATGCACCATCATCAGGCAGTAAAATGAGGTTCAGTTATGGGGTTTTATATATTAATAAGGAAATTTAAAATAAAAAATGCCACCATATTAGTTAAATGTAATAGAGTGGGAGGTTATTATTACTTTTGTGATTGTAGACCAATAAATATTGAGACATTAGAGTGTAGCAATTTATTGTATTGGCAGGAGGGAAGTAAGTGTCAGGTGCATCAGTTTAAATAAGTATGGAACAAATATGTAGCCAATATATTATTTGAGATGTGATGAGATTGAAATTAAAACAATAAAATACTTGTTTTAAAGGGTATTAATATAAAAACACAATTTTAATGTAAGGAAATAGACATAAAGCCATAAAGTTAATTGTTAAGGGCTGAATTACTTGATTTTATAATTAATTGGAAGTGACAGTAAGCATAAAAAGCAATGGAACGGTTAATTAAGGTTAATTTTAAGATATATATAATTATTATAAGGTTAGTTTTAAGATATATATAATTATTATAAGGTTAGTTTTAAGATATATATAATTAACTAAAAGGTATAAAATTATAGATTATAGCATGTAGTAAACAGTTTGAGATAATTTTAGATATATTTAAGAGTGCAAATTATCTTATAGTGGCAGTATGTAGTTAGTTCGTTATGTTAGCCTAATAAGTTATTTTTCAGGAATTTCCTATTTTTTTTCTTGTAAGTAAAGAAAACATTTCTCATGTAATCATTTACATATTCTAGCTTTAGTTAATATCTTCCATTTTACTGTAGGTGCTTTAATAATATTTGGAAAGTGAAGTTGAGATACTATAGATTTTATAATTAAATGGATAGAATATGCTGATACAATTGCGACTTAAGTGTTTTTGTACTTCCAGTATAATGTTTGATATGATTTGGATTTTCTGTAGTGGAAATGGTTTCTTGGTAGACTATAGAATCTGTAAGGCATCTATTTTGCAGAAGACATTTGTTTGGGTTAAAACAACTGCAAGTATTACTGTTATTGTCGTTATTTATAATAGTGGCTTTGATTGCTAATCTTGTTTTTTTTTGTTTTTTTTTATCATTTCACCCCAAACAAGGTGGTAACACCACTGATGCGCAGAGGGCTACATAAGAGATAAAGGTTAGATAGGAGGAGAGTAAAGAGAAAGACGGACCAGTTACGGGGTGTCAGAGAAGGGAGTAAGCAAAGGGTGGGAATACGGTGTGATGACAGTTGCAAAGGTAGAGAGAAAGGAAAAGATATACAGGGTGTCAAGTGGTTAAGAGATGGGTATTGACATTGCATTTAAATTCCTGGAGGTTGTAGCAATCAGGAAAGCAAGAATATAGAAAAGAGTTCCACAGGCGGGAAGTGTGAGAAAAGAAGCTGATGTAGTAGAATAGTTGGCTGCATTTGGTTGATCTAACTGTGAATGAACGAGACCCAGTTGCCAGTCTGGTTGCACATGTAAACTCATGTGGCAGGGGCACCAGTGACATAAGTTTGTTGGAGCAGAAGTCATGAAAATATTTATAGGATAGACAGAGGGAAGCCACATCCTGTTGGTGAGAAAGTGGCTGGAGTCGAGCCACCAAGTTGGTACTTATCACATTACTGATTCTCCTTTGGAGCCTATTGAGAACACTGAGATGAACAGTGGGTGTGCCTGACCATATATGACAGCAGTATTCCATGCACGGATGGATGATTGATTTGTATATGTGCAAGATGGATTCAGGCGGAAAAAGCATCCTGGCACGACACAGTGATTTAACCTAGCATTGGATTTGGCATTTTTTATATTATTTTAGGATTTTATTGTTTTTTATTATGAAAAATAAAAATGATTGACCATAATTCAAAGTTAAAATACAGACAAATATTTAATTCACAAAACATTAGACAAAAATATTTACAAATATACAGTTTTGACATAGAAAACATATAGTTTACTACTGCCTGGCAAAGTGTTACAAGGAGAGGAGGAGAAGTAAGTTTTCAGATATCTTTCCCGTTAAGTTGGCAGGGAAGTTAAGTGCTATACTTTTTGGAAATCCTTAAATGTATATATAAAAACTAATTATTGGCTTGGTCAATGAACAAAGCTAAAAGTTGTATTTACCCAGATAGTTCCATGAGGTTTCCTTTCAGGTTTTAGTTATTTGGATTTTCTCTGTGAAATTCTTTTGGCTGGATCTCGATCCTAGAATTTTTACTGGAGTTGATATGACAGCAAAATCCTTTTAACAACTCTTTCAAGTTATTGTTTGTCATCGACTAGAAAGATTCTTTTGGCTGGAATATTTCTTTGAAATGAAACCAGTGCTGATGAGGTCAGCACATCCTTTTATCAACTGTTTCAAGTTTAGTATTTTGTTGTCGACTTAGGGATTCTTACAGCTGGATATACATCCTGAATCTACTGAAGCTGTACAGGTTAACCCATCCTCCTATCAACTGACGGCTCTGTGCCCCAAACCTATTTTTATAGGGGCTAACACCTAATTTGCATACTTCTAGAACTTTTAGAACTCACTGGAACATTCTACATACTTCCAAACGTTCTATTTTTTATTTCCTTATTTTTACGACTACTTTCTGAATTAAAACTTTTTTGTAACAACAAGTAGGACTCAATAGAGTCCTTAACTACAACTTTTTATAAATTATTATCATTTTTTTTATATATAAATGCATCCTCGTAACAATTATCATTTCAAAATTACCACCTCAGCTATAACTAAATTTCAGGGTTATTAGTTAGGAAGTGTTTCTGAATTAGGTTAGTAAATTTCCTGCCTAACTTAGTAGTAACCATTTCAATAAATGGTGGTGTGTACTAAATCATTTTTCAATTTTTATTATGTTTGGTATTATTATTATTTTTGCTTATAAAATTGAAGTCATTGCATTTATAGCTGCTGTTTTTTCAGCAGGATTGTGATATTGACAGTGTTTAAAAAAATGTCTTTAGTTGAGGAATTGTTGATTATTGTGGTCAATAGAGTATGGTATGTGTTTAATAATAAATGGATATTTGTAAATAGGGTTATCATTATATCTAAACTTATTTATAAATGGAACTTTGCCTCTGTGTGTGTATCTGTTACCTATAGACTCCGAAACAGGTGAACCGATTTTCTTGAAAATTTACACAGTTGTACTATAAGCGTCTGCGAGTGTTCTTAGCTAGGTTTTGTATCGAGGTACCCTCAATAAATATAGAAAATCAATAATCGAAAAAAATGGGTTATAAAAGGAGTGGTCCGATTTTAATCAAATTTGATACATGCATAGACAAAGACATAAGAAATGATATTCAGAAGTTTCAAAGTTGCAGTTCTTACAATAGTGCAGAAAATCGATAATATATATATATATATATAAAAGGCAAGATGTTTGTGTGTTTGTCTGTTTATCTGTCTGTATGTCTGTATTTTTTCAGCCTTTTTATTTTAGTTTTTGCTTTGGATTTGGCTCTAAGTAGGTATAATTGTAGTTCTTAGTCTCAGCCATGATACCATTTACCCAGAGAACTTATTTAGCCTTCAAAATTCAGTTTATGGTACCAGGAAATCAAAATTTGACTTACACCCATTCAATTTTCTTTCAGTCTACGGTTTCACTTTAACTGGAGACAACTATTGCTAAAAGTCTTTTGTGCCAACATCCAAAGAGTCTGAGCTCCAGGACCATGGATTAGTTTTAAAGCTTTTATTGCACCCAAGCAACACCGGGCTATACTGCTAGTTTTATACAGAGTGAGTATGCGTTATTAACTAAATCTAGAGTAACATCTAGTAAGTCCACTTTTTTTAAGTTAGTTTGTACTATTATTTTAAAACTAAAGTTTTTTTTTTGTTAGGCTATGTATTAATTTATGAATTCTATGTATTTTAAAGTTTTAGAATTATGGACAATTATGAGATCATTGTCTTTATATAATCCAATATCAGCTATATCAACATCACTATGTGCAGTTAGATTGTACAAAATAGACCTACAAGATCTGATGATTCTGCAGAATCCAATGATTCTATAGTGATGTCAAATAAGTCCTTAGAATTTGTCATATATTATGGACTCTCCCCATCGATTTCAATGTATTAGGGTCTAACCTTAGTAAGACATCCACACAAAGATTTGTTTATAGTGGTGAAGGCATTGTGTAGTGCCATCCACACTTTTTGGACCTGCTGGTAACAAACAATCAGTGCAGAAATCTGCCACAGATCGCATGAACAGCAGACCTCAATTATTTAACCCATAATTGGAGGGAACGGACAGATTAATACCTTTCCCAAGGGTACTAGTGTGCAAGTGAATGCAGTGTGCTCAACTGGAATTGGAACTTGGCTCACCGATTTCCCCCTCCAAGCCGACATCCACCACACCACAATGCACATCCGTAAACGCTAACAGCACCTGGTATTCCCAAGTGGTCACCCACCTAAGTACTGACCAGGCTCAACGTTGCTTAACTTCGGTGATCGAGCGGGAACCGGTGTATTCAACGTGACATGACCGTTGTCATATATATATATATATATATATATATATATATTACGGAAATTAACAAAGATTAACAAAACTGGTTATAAACAACCAACAATTCAAAATTATTTGTTTGAACATTATTTTTGATCGATACTCATATTTAAGTAGATATTATCTTTCATAATTAAACAGTATTATATATATTTCTACTGCCCTGATTATTTACAATAAATTTTTGTTATGAAAATCAGGTTCTTATCCTGCTGAATGACACATATTTTTGTAACAAAAATTTATCGTAAATAATTTGGCGGTAGAAATATATATCTAATACTGTTTAATTATAAAACAGAATATGTACTTAAATACAAGTATCGATCAAAAATAATGTTCAAACAAATAATTTCATATATATATATATACTTGTTTTTGCAAAAATCTAAGAGCTATAACAGATAAATTAAAAATTTCAAAACAATTCTAACAGTGTGCATTTATGCAGGTTTTTAATGATCACATGTTTGCAATAAGTTTGTCTTTGTAATTCCTCCATGAGAAAAAGATTGAATGTATTAGGATAAGAAAAAAATATGGTACCTTTCTTGATGAATTTCATCATAACATCAAGAAACTGATTAGAGAACAAGAAAGGATTATAAAAATAAACATACATATCTATATATTGTTCAATTAAACATGTTTGAATGAAGATATGCTACCCTTCTCTCTCCCACGAATATATATCCATCTATATTTTGTTAGTTTATTATCATATGATAAAGAAAAATAAGTTACGTAAAATTAGTGGGAAAGAGAGCAAGAAGATGAAAAAGTAGTGTATAAGAAAAACAAGCAAGAGAAAAAAAAGCAGATGATAATAATGACAACATAATGTGTTGTTAGTTTTTTACCCCTTGGATATTTTTTTACCTCTTTAATGTTGGTAAAAATTGTTTTTTTTTCTTTCCATATATGATGAATACCTTACATGAGTGGTTCTTAATGTTTTCTTCTCTATACTCGCGGTCCTGGGTATGACGGTAAACTGCATCCAGCAGCAAGGCCTCTGATTGAGAGGTTTTGAGGAGCATGGAACCACCTCTTAATTGCTGTTGTTCCCAGGTCAACTCTGACCCGGAGTGGTAGCACCTGTTAGGGTCCCAGCTATGGGTAAATAGCTAACTCTAAACTGGGGTCAAAACACTATGAAAGTATGAAAAATACTTTTATAGAAATATATACACTTTTGAAGGAAAAATATTACCAACTATACTTTTTTAAGAAAAATTATTGCCATCATACATTTTTGAAGGAAAAAAAATTACCAGCAATAAATATTTGAATACGAAACTAGAAGACATCTTCAGTTTTCTAAAATAAAATAAAAAGATTTTTTTGTCAAAATCTGACTAAATCAACTTTCTTACTATAACCGAACATTAAAAAAATCTTTAAACTCTACCTTTTCAGCATTAAATAACCCAAATAGGTTGATATGCCATTAAACAAAACTCAAATCAAAAATCTATACTTGCTATTTTTAAATTGCATAGATAAATAGAGTAGAGTTAATGCAACAGAGTTAATAATAAGTATATGCATATTAGGATGTGCGTTGTGGTACATTGATATCGGCTTGGAACGAGAAATTGAGGAGCCGAGTTCAGATTCCAGTTGGATCCATTGTATTCACTTACGCGCAAATACCCTTCGGAAAGGTATTAATCCATCTATTCCTTCTAGTTATGGGTTAAATAGCAGGACAGATTGGTTTCTATAGCCTTGGTCGGCAACCAGTCTACCGCAGAAAGCAATGGCAACCTACTACGGGATAATCTTCTGCCCAGTCATTCATGTTTCTTTTGAGATATGACTGCTCAAGCATGTATCACGTATGGCACTTAACTGACTGATATGCATATTGGTACAATATAAGAGTGTCAATAACTAGAAGTTGTGTGGCAGACACTGGATCAGACCATAGAATCTACCAGTCTTCAGCTTGCTGGATTTTGCCCCATGCACATATTGTAATTATATCTCAATGTTTAAACTATATCTAAAAATGTAAATATAAAAGGAAAATATTAATACAAGTGAATATAAAATGTTCCACTCAGAATCTGTAAGAATTAATATGACTGCCTCTTAAAATTATAGTATTTGCTCACAATTTCTCTGAATGTTTATTTTCTTCATAAGTTTATAGAACCCTCAAGAAGGCATTGCTACCTACACAGAGAATCAGTTTTTTTTAAATGTTCACCCAATACAAGGCTCAAGAGTCACTCAAGGAAACAACTTACTGAATAAAGCTGTTGTAAGGAAGGGAGTATGAAATGCAGATAGTGAGGATATGTAGGATAAAGGTTAACCCTACAGTTGAAAATATGAAGATTGCAGTTGTCTGGGAAACAGCTTCTTGGAAATCTGTTCTACACAGTGACACTTCTGGAGAAAATACTGTATGAGTATAACTTCCTCCTTACTAAAGGAATACAAAAGAAATGAAGATTAGTTGATGTCTTGTATTGATTTGGCAGTTCATAAGTCTGAATGTCATCTGGTTGCACTAAAAAATACCAGTCAGTTAAGTACCATATGTTATACATGCTTGGGCAATCATGTCCTGAAAAAGACATGACTCACTGGGTAGAAGATTTTCTGCAGTAGGTTGCCATTACTTTCTGTGGTAAACTGGTTACCAATCAAGGCTATAGAACCCAATCTGCCCTGCTATTTAACCCATAGATGGATTAATACCTTCCCAAGTGTATTTGTGCATAAGTGAATGCAATGAATTCAACTGGAATTTGAACTTGGCTCTCTGATTTCTCATTCCAAGCATCACAACACACATCCCATAATATACCTTGTCTAAACATTTGCCATAGATATAGCAAGAGGCTTGCAATATTTTATGTGAGAATGGTTGTTGGTTGTTTTGTTTTTATGGCATATCAACCTCGGCGAGTCATTTATTGCCAACTAAATTTTATTTATTTATTGCTGGTAATACCTTTTTCTTTCAACAATTTATTGTTGTTATTTTTTTATATAAATTTTATATCTAGTAATACTTTTTCTTTTCGAATATCAAGATTCACTGGGATTTGTTTTAAGGGCAGGGTTCCCAAGTCTTACCCTGTTATTTAACCCATAACTAGAGGGAAGGGATGGATTAATACTTTTCCCAAGGGTACCAGTGCTTAAGTGAATGCAAGGTATTCAACTGGAATTCGAACTCGGTTCACCGATTTCTCTTTCCAAGCCGATATCCACTGCACCACAACACACATCTGTCACTAAACGCTTATAGCACCTGGTATTCCCAAGTGGTCACCCATTTAAGTACTGACCAGGCTCAGTGTTGCTTAACTTCGGTGATCGAGTGAGAACCAGTGTATTCAATGTGATATGGCCGTAAACCAATGAGAATGAGGTTCGAGGGTGAAAAATAATTTGTCACCAATAAAATTGTATTAATTACAAATGTTATAAATTATCTTACCTGGTGCATAATTTTGTACAGTGTATTTTTATGAAACTGCAAAAATATGCAAATTGGCTAGCAAAAGAAAATAGAATTGTTTTGAAAGTTGAAAAATGTGGACATCAGGTGTTGGGCAGAATTGTGTTTTGATAACCAGCGTAGCTATGGTCAGATGATATAAATCTCAAAATTGTTTTTAAACAGTGTGGCTAAAAGATGACATAGTCTTAAAGAAAATCAGATATATAAGAGACAGAGTAGAAGTAATAAAGTGGAAGGTCAGTTGGCAGTTGAAATTGGAAAGCAGAGAGAGACAGAAATCAAGCTCAGCCCTGCTGGCTAGCTCAATGGGTGTGTGCTAACGCCTTGATCCGAACCACCTCTACTCTACAGACATGTCACCAAGAAGTGAATAAAGATGTTGTATACTTTTATTTATATACTAGCAGAATAGCCCGGGATTGCTCGGGTGTAATGAAAGCTTTAAAACTAAACCATGGTCCTGGAGCTCAGACTCTTTGGACGTTGGCACGAAAGCAATACTTGTTTCCATTTAAAGCAAAACCGTAGACTAAAAAAAAAAATGAATGGATGTAAGTCAAATTTTGATTTCCTGCTATCGATATCAAATAAGTTTCTTCGTCATAAACTGAATTTTGAAGACTAAATAAATCCTCTGAGCAAATGGTATCATGGCTGAGACTAAGAACTACAATTATACTTACTTAGAGCCAAACCCGAAGCAAAAATTAAAATAAAAGGGCTGAAAAAATACTGACATACAGACAGATAAACAGACACACACACAAACATCTTGCCTTATATATATATATATATATATATATATATATATATATATATATATATTATCAATTTCCTGCACTATTGTAAGAACTGCAATTTTGAAACTTCTGAATATCATTTCTTATGTCTTTGTCTATGAGTATCAAATTTGATTAAAATCAGACCACTCCTTCTATAACCCAATTTTTTCAATTATCGATTTTCAATATTTATTGGGGGTACCTCGACACAAAAGCTAGCTAAGAACACTTGCAGATGCTTATAGTACAACTGTGTTAATTTTCAAGAAAATCAGTTCAGCTGTTTCAAAGTCTATAGGTAACAGACACACACACACACACACACACACACATACACAGACAAAATTCTATTTATAAATAAGTTTAGATACGTGTTACAGTCATCATTTCTTTTTGTAAGTGAGAATATTGTCAACTTATCAGCATGGAAAAGATGGTCGATTTTATAAAAAGAGAAGATAGATTTCTGTTGTCTTGGTATAGAGTATACAATGCAAGGATAACTGTTTGGATAATTTGAACAATGCATACAGACTGAAGGGAAAAAGACTTTTACTACTACTCTGTCTAAGCAGTAACAAACTTCTATTTTGAAGGATTCTCTTTAGTAAGCAACTTCCTTGTGTGCTGATTCTATTCCTTACCTGTGGCATTGTACTACAACAGAACATAATATACATAATCAGCAAAACAAAGTATACGGCAATCAAAAAAAATATACAACTGCAGAAGAAATACTCCCCCTCCACATAATGGTAAGACATTAGTTAGTTGAAGACACCATTGCCACTAATGCCTTACCTTTGTGTGGGATGTATTTCTGCTAAACACTTAGCCAAAAAAGAGTAGGGATTGGGATTTATGAAAACTTTTGCTGATGCCAATTGCTGATGCCAATTGAACACTTTAATACTTTTCCCAAGGGTACCAGTGCTTAAGTGAATGCAAGGTATTCAACTGGAATTCGAACTCGGTTCACCGATTTCTCTTTCCAAGCCGATATCCACTGCACCACAACACACATCTGTCACTAAACGCTTATAGCACCTGGTATTCCCAAGTGGTCACCCATTTAAGTACTGACCAGGCTCAGTGTTGCTTAACTTCGGTGATCGAGTGAGAACCGGTGTATTCAATGTGATATGGCCGTAAACCAATGAGAATGAGGTTCGAGGGTGAAAAATAATTTGTCACCAATAAAATTGTATTAATTACAAATGTTATAAATTATCTTACCTGGTGCATAATTTTGTGCAGTGTATTTTTATGAAACAGCAAAAATATGCAAATTGGCTAGCAAAAGAAAATAGAATTGTTTTGAAAGTTGAAAAATGTGGACATCAGGTGTTGGGCAGAATTGTGTTTTGATAACCAGCGTAGCTAAGGTCAGATGATATAAATCTCAAAATTGTTTTCCTGATGCCAATTGAACATAGCATCTTACAGGTGTCGCATGTGCGTTGTGGTGCAGTGGATATCGACTCAGAACGACAAATTGGTGTGCTGAGCTCAAATTTCAGTTTAATTCTTTGCATTCACTTATGCACAAATACCCTTGAGAAAGATATTAATCCGTCTCTTTCCTCCTGTTATGGGTTAAATAATAGAACAGACTGGGTTCTATAGCCTTGGCTGGCAACCATTCTACTGCAGAAAGCAATGGCAACCTACTGCAGGATAATCTTCTGCCTAGTCAGTCATGTCTCTTTTGAGACATGATTGCCCAAAGCATGTATCACGTATAGCACTTAACTGACTGACTGATTTTACAGGTGAGGATAATTTCCCTTATTTTTAAAATAAATTTTTTTGAGCCAAAAGAAGCAGCATGAAGCAGAAAATGACTGATTTGAAAAATTAGTACAAAGGAACAAGGAGTATGACTGAGTGTTTAGAAAATAGTAAATGGTGAAAGTCATAATTATCCACATTCTGAACGAGTATTTTTTATTTTTTTTTTTAATCATATCACCCTGAGCAAGGCAGTAACGCCACTGACGTGCAGGGGGCTACATAAGAGTGAAAAGATTTGAAAAGAGAAAGCCGGAAACCACATCCTAAACAGGAAACAAGGGATAAGCCTCTTCACCCATTCAATAGACGTGGGTGGAGTGTAAACCGGGGGATAGTTTAGTCTATCTACTCCAATTGAGAAAAAAAAAAAATAAGAGTAAATGTTTGGAAAAGAGAAAGCCGGAAACCACATCCTAAACAGGAAACAAGGGGTAAGCCTCTTCACCCGTTCAATAGACGTGGGTGGAGTGTAAACCGGGGGATAGTTTAGTCTATCTACTCCAATTGAGAAAAAAAAAAAATAAGAGTAAATGTTTGGAAAAGAGAAAGCCGGAAACCACATCCTAAACAGGAAACAAGGGGTAAGCCTCTTCACCCGTTCAATAGACGTGGGTGGAGTGTAAACCGGGGGATAGTTTAGTCTATCTACTCCAATTGAGAAAAAAAAAAAATAGTAAAAGTTTGGAAAAGAGAAAGCCGGAAACCACATCCTAAACAGGAAACAAGGGGTAAGCCTCTTCACTCGTTCAATAGACGTGGGTGGAGTGTAAGCCATAAAACATAAAGAAATCATCTCAGACTATGAGTCATTATATATTTTTTATTTTTTTATTTTAATGCCATTCCATGGCAGTTATTCTTTTAAAGATATGACAGAATCATTGAGTCCATATTATGACTCAAAGAACCTTAGCTTCTTGCTTTCCTCTCAACTATGATCTTCAAAAATTGAAGCCCAATATCTTTTGTCTACTTGAATCTGTTCTTTTTTTTGTTCTTTTTCTTCAGCAGCATTTTCTACATTTCCTTCCCACTTAGAAAAACCTGTGCATCTTAGTGGCTTCAGTCAGTCAGTTAAGTGCCATATGTGAAACACGCTTGGGCGATCATGTCTCGAAAGAGACATGACTGACTGGGCAGAAGATTATCCCGCAGTAGGTTGCCATTGCTTTCTGCGTTAAACTGGTTGCTGACCAAGGCTATACAACCCAATCTGTCCTGTTATTTAACCCATAACTGGAAGGAATAGATGGATTAATACCTTTCTCAAGGGTATTTGTGCGCAAGTAAATGCAATGAATTCGGCTAGAATTCAAACTCGCACCCCCGACTTCTCATTCCAGGCCGATATCCAATGCACCACAAATGCCATTCTCCTCTTTCAAATAAAATTTTATTTAATTGTAGACTATCATCATAATTTGTTTTATGTCCCAAATATTTTAGTTCCAATGTTATTATTCTTAAATAGAATAACTGAAAAAAGTTTTTTGAGAATTTGCTAAGTGACAGAATTATTGCAGAATTAAAAATGACCATTTTTTATCAGCAAAAACATTAATCGTTGATCATCATTCCTTTATAGAAAAGGAATGATATATATTTATTGTAATAGAGAGAATGTATCTTCACTACTCAATGACATAATTATTGCAAATAAATAAAATTATAAGGCACAGTTAATAAGCAAATGCATGTTAAGTGCTTTCATAACTGGTAGTTAAGAAAATAGACTGAGCCAACACTGCCTTGCTATTGTCTTTCTCTCTCTATGAGCATGACAGAAGGGAAATATATACCCAACAGTCTTCATTATAATAGAGATGATTAACTGTGACAGGGTTACAAACATCTAATGTCTTTATAAGGCGGACAAAATTGTAGACATTATTTTTTTTTTTTTTTTTTTTTTTTTTATAAGCGTTTCACCCCGAGCAAGGCATGTCACTGCCACTACTGTGCAGGGGGCTACGTAGAGAGGAGAAAGGCTGGTTAAATATAGGACATAATAGAGGGTGGGTGATAGGCGGGTGAGGATACCGAGAATGAGGGTTGGGTAGATGAGAGTGTTGTGAGAATAGTTGGGAGTTAGTGTGATAGGAGGTGTCTATTGACCCTACATTTAAACACCTGGAGATTGTAACTGTCGGGAAAGCAGACTTGTGGAAGGGAGTTCCACAGGCGGGAAGCGCGAGAAAAGAAGCTGTTGGAGTAGAATTTACGGTTACATCTTATTTGTTTAACTGTAAAAGGGTGGGACCTAGTTGCTAATCTAGTATCTCGTGTAAATTCGTGCTTGGGCGGCACCAGTGATCTAAGCTCATCGGAGCAGAAGCCATGGAAGTACTTGTAGAAGAGGCACAGGGAAGCTACATCACGCCGGTGTGAGAGCGGCTGCAGCCGGTCTGCCAAGTTAGTATCAACCACGTTACAGATCCTCCTTTGTATTTTGTCAAGAAGCCCAAGGAGAGCAGCAGGGGCACCCGACCAGATATGGCAGCAATATTCAATACACGGGTGAGAATATTCATGAGCTTAATTTCTATGACGCTGGATACTTTTAGGAAAAATATGTTTTTCTCTCTCCATTTTTCTTGATTTTGTTGTTATTAATATCAGACATCTAATAATGAATTCTTTGATTTTAGTATGGTCTTTCAGGTTTTTGTATAAGTTATTGCCTTATTTGCAAAGGATGTAAATTACTTGTTTCAAGTGTTTTCATACCACAAAGAAAATTTCTTTCCACAGAAAAGTGTATCAAGTTTTTTCCTTTCTTTCAAGATTCCACTTTTAAATTATTTTTTTAAGTTTTTTCTCCTTTTTTTTTTGTCATGTTTTTTTCATTTTTGATTTAAGATTTTTCTTTTTTTAACCAGGTTCTTTTTATATTGTTTCCCTTTCCTATTTTTCATTTTATTATTTTGTTTTGAATATCAATTATTTTGTGAAATTTTAATTTATCTGATTTTTCTGCTTCTATTTGCTTTTCCCAATGTCATTTTGTGAGTTTTTCTTGACTTATTATTTTTCTGCTTTTCTTTATATATATATTTAAAATATTTCCTTTGTTCTACACTTCTCTTTTCAATTCTTTTTTTCTCTTCATTTTCCTTCTTTCCTGCATAATTTCTATTTTAATTCTTCTCTTGTCTTCTCTTTCTTCCTTTTTCTTGTCTTTCTTCCTTTTTCTTGTTTTCTCTTTCTTTTTCTTGTCTTCTCTTTCTTCCTTTTTCTTGTCTTCTCTTTTTTCCTTTTTCTTGTCGTCTTTTTCTCCTTCACCTTTTCCTGTCGTTTTTTCTTCCTTCACTTTTTCCTTTTTTTTTTTTTTTTTAATCATATCACCCCAAACAAGGTCACTATAGTGCAGGGGGTTACATAGAGTGACTGGGTATAGGAAATGTCAGAGGGAGGGTGATAGACGAGTAAGAAAGTACATAAGAAGAGTGTTGGAGAGAATGGGAGCGAGTTAGTGTGTGAGGAGGTGTCTATTGACCTTACATTTAAACTCCTGGAGGTTGTATCCATCGGGGAAGCAAGCATGCAGTAGGGAATTCCACAGGTGGGAAGTGCGAGAAAAGAAGCTGTTGGAGTAGAAAATGCAGTTACATTTCATCGGTTTCACTGTAAAAGGGTGGGACCTAGTTGCTAATCTAGTATCTCATGCAAATTCACACCTAGGGGGAGGGCTTACGACCTATTACATTGAATACACCGGTTCTCGCTCGATCACCGAAGTTAAGCAACATTGAGCCTGGTCAGTACTTAGATGGGTGACTGCTTGGGAATACCAGGTGCTGTAAGCGTATAGTGATGGATGTGCATTGTGGTGCAGTGGATATCGGCTCGGAAAGAGAAATCAGTGAGCCGAGTTCGAATTCCAGTTGAATACCCTGTATTCACTTAAGCACTGGTACCCTTGAGAAAGGTATTAATCCGTCCATTCCCTCCAGTTATGGGTTAAATAACAAGGGTAGGACTTGGGGACCCTGCTCTTAAAAACAAATCCCAATGAATCGTGAAAAAGAAAAATGTTGTAAAAATAAAAATAACCTTACCCAAAAATCATTGGTTATGACCTTAAAATGATCCCATAAGGATTGATAAGTCGTTAAGCCTAAAAAACAATCAAACAAAAACAAACACCTAGGGGGCACCAGTGACTTAAGTTCATCAGAGCAGAAGCCGTGAAAGTATTTATAGAAGAGGCACAGGAAAGCCACGTCACACCGGTGAGAGAGTGACTGCAGGCGGTCAGCCAAGTCGGTATCAATCACATTACAGATTCTCCGCTGTATTTTGTCAAGAACCCCGAGGAGAATAGCAAGGGCACCCGACCAGATGTGGCAGCAGTATTCAATACACGGACGGATGGTAGATTTATATATGTGCAGGATAGATTCAGATGGAAAGAACTTCCAGGCCCTGCACAGAGAGCCGACTTTCATAGCAGCGGATTTAGCAATGGATTCGACGTAGTCATTCCACTTGAGGTGTCAGGCCAAGCAGGCATAGTGTTTTACTCTCTGGGAGGCAAGCCTGTTCCATGCTAATGGGAAGGAGGTGCGGTTCTGTCATCTTTTTCTCCTTCACCTTTTCCTGTTATCTTCTCCTCCTTCACCTTTTTCTGTCGTCTTCTCCTCTTTCCCCTCTTCTCATCTTCTCCTCCTCCTCCTCCTTCTTGTCTTGTCTTCCCTCTCTTCCCATCTTCTCCTCCTCCTCCTCCTCCCTTTCCCGCCCTTCTTCCTCTTTCTGTCTCCTCCTCCTCCTCTTCTTGCCTTCTTCTTTCCCCCTCCTCTTCTCGTCATCTCCTATTCCTCATTCTCCTGTTGTCTTCTTCTCTTCATCTCTTCCTTCCTTCTTCTTGATAATTCCTGTATAAACAATAAATTTAGTTTTTATTTTTTCTCTAATATAATATTATCCTTCTCATATTCTGCTTTGTAATGTTCTCCTTTTTATCTTTTTTTTCTTTTGTCATATCACATGTTTTTGATTATAACAACAATTTCTGTGATGTCACAAGATATCTCATCCCTTGTAATATACATGAAGTACATCACATTTACTGAATATGACAGAAACAATAATAAGTTTTTTGATTGAATACTTTTTCATTTTTATTTATCTAAATAGCTCTTTGCTTTTAATTTTTTATATTTTCTTTTTTATTCTTTTGTTTTAATTTCCGCTAATTTTTATTTTTAGTTATTTTGGAGATTGGAAACTTCTGAATGAACTGTTTTTTCTCTTCATCTCCATCAGATTTCTTTCTTGTTAAAAAGGCATTTTTGTAATTACTTTTTAAAGAGTATTTCTTCCTTTTCAGAACTATATCATTTAAAAGTAATACAATATGTTAGCCCAGTAGTTAGAACAAGAACCATGACTTCTTCTATGTGCCTTGTCCCTTCAAGACACAGGCGATCATGGCTTTCCACATCTCCCTATCCCTGTTGGCTCTGAGCACGCCTTCTGTTACACCATGCAATCCTCGTTACATCATCCACCTGATTAGGTCCTTCAAATATGTTATCCGTTGCTTTCCCCTGTCTCTTTTTCCCTCTATCTGGCCTGTTAGTATCAGATTCTCCAAGCCCTCTTTTCTCATTGTATGTCTCAGGAACTTCAGCTGTCTCTTCCTGATGCTCAGTATTAATTTCCTTTTTGTTTCCATCATTTCCAAGACCTCATCATTGCTCACATGCTCAATCCATGATATTCACAGCATCCTTCTGTAGAACCACATTTCAGTTGCTTCAAGTTTTTCCTTCATCTTTGATGATGCTATTCAGCATTCACTGCCATATTGAAGGACTGACAGCACATCGCAATCCAGTACTCTCTTCTTTGTTTCTAGCAAGACTGTCCTGTTTCTTAATACCTTACTCAACTTCTGGAATGCTTCCTTCGCCATGCCAATTCGCCTTTGGATCTCGGGGTCGCTCTTTCCATCATCTGTTATAACGCCTCCCAGGTATTTAAATTTTTGTACCTGCTTGATTCTATTATCCTTGACCTATATTTGACATTTTGAGCTGCCCTTTTTACTGATGACCATGCATTCGGTTTTCGTGAGGTTTATTTCTAGTCCTTTCTTGTTACTTTCTTCAGCTACCTTCTGTAGGAGGTCTTGTAGTTTCCTTTCTGTGTCTAATATAAGAACTACAAAAAACAACTGATTGTAAAGATGAATAATCTGCACACTCACATCCCGAAGTATAACATCTTATGCAGGAAATATCACATCAGCCACTCCAGGACAAAGAGATTTTACATCTGATATCTCATCAGCTAGTTATTGGAAACTTCCAAAATTATTTGAAATAGAACCTTTAAATTTTAAAGTCTGCATTAAACAGAGGTTTAAAAAGTCTGTACTATTTTTTGCATGATTAAAGTTTTAATTTTGTACACTGAGAAAGAAACCTTCAGAAACTGGATATGGTGACACCTCACTACCCAATAGGCTTTTTGTTTTAGTAAAGTTGAGTAGAAATAAAACTGCATGCTTTTCTTTTTATAAAAACAAGCTTAAAAGTAATACAAATATGTTAGCCCAGTAGTTAGAACAAGAACTATCACTAACAGTTCTTTAAGTTGAATAACTTCGAGTTAACTAACCTTGGTTTGATAACAATGAAGACCTTTGTGAATAAGAACTGAAAAAATGATTATATTGTGAAGATGTATTTTAGAGAAACTTGTGATATTGTTCACGATTATTTTCATCTAAATTCCATTAACTTTTACTGCAACTTCCATTTTGTCATTTTAAGCAAAAGAATAAAGAATATAACTTCAACAAAACTCATATATCTTGGTCATTTTCTGGTGGTAGCCTGCCAATTAGTAGTATCCATCTTGTATATTCAGGCGGGAAAAACTGCCGGGCCCTGCACAGAGAGCTGACTTTCATAGCCACGGATTTAGCAATTTGTATATTTATTAATGGTTGCAGAACAGAACTTGTGTTAAAAAGCAACATAAATAAAGATGAAATAACAAATTAATGACTGTATAGTGGGTTTCTTATCTATTCTTTTCCTGTTGTAGTGGAAGTTCGTTCTAGAGAAGGATAGTTGTATATTGTTGCAAGTTAACGGAATTTGGCCTTGTGGTAGATAAGCCCACTATAAGTCATAAAATGATTATAAAATCAAGAAAAGCAAATTGAGTTGAAAATAACATTTTTATATATACACATATCAATTAATGTTTTTTACAATTAAAGAAATACTTGAATATAGGTTCAACGGAGGTTAAAATGTTCATGGAAAATAATATGCTGAAAGAGAACCAATGTGGGGAGCGTGTAAGTAAGGAATGTCTTTGATGTAGTCGCTCCTTAGGTCAGAAAGTAGTTTTGAGACAGGGGAGAAGGAAAGAGGCAAGCGAAGTAGCCACTTGACTTAGGTCAAGGGGATATTGATTACACTCTTCTCTGAGGTCTGCCTGCTGGGTGCTTTCTGTCTCGGCTTTTTATATCTGCTTTTTGGATCACAGCAGCTTGTTTGGGATTCCCCACTTGTATTTGATTCTGGGCTTCCCATTGGCTGATAAATAAAATTTGTGTAGGCTCATGAAATGGAAATTTAATATTTAATTAATTTTTATTTTTCAACCGGAATATCTGCATGACCTGGATGCGCAACAACGACTTTTGATCATTTGCTTTTTGGTTGTTATAGAGCAAACATCCAGTCCCTCACTTTTGTTCATTATCACCACAACTGAACAGAAAATTTGAATATAATTATTGTAATGGAAGATCAACATGCTGACCAAATGGAATGACATATAATAAATATTGCTTTCATCTAAATTTCACTTGCTTCTCATAAATTTTCAGACTGCCATTTGATAAGTATGAGTAAAAAAACATGAATTAACATGGTGTAACATTTAAACTTGTAACCTTTTTACTTTTTGAGGCTGTTTATATGTAAAAACTGATCCAACTATTTAACATACAAAAGTTAGTGTTGCAGATGTTCAAATTTAACTATATAATTTAATTCCTTAATTTTCCTCTGATTGCTTCATGGTATCATATTTAATTTACTGCCTTATAAATAGAGAGAAAAAATTTATCATTCATTTCAGTGCTTGCATATTTTCTGAAAAAAAATTTCAATTACTAAATTATCACAGAGTTAATATTAAAATTTCTCCAATTATCAGACAGCAACATTAAATATGATGCCATGAAGCAGTCTAGGAAAAGTAAGGAATGACTTTGGAGAGTGTTGTTTTTTTTCCTTCTTTTTTTTGTAATCATTTCACTCCAAGCAAAAGGACTGTCATTAGTGCACAAAGCTCAATTAAGTGTCATACATGATACATGCTTTGGGTGATCATGTCTTGAAAGAGATATGACTGACTGGGCAGAAAATTATCTCGCGTTAGGCTGCCATTGCTTTCTGTGGTAGACTGGTTGCCAGCCAAGGCTATAGAACCCAATCTGTCCTGTTATTTAACCCATAATTGGAGGGAAGAAATGGATTGATACCTTTTCCCAAGGGTATTTGTGCATAAGTGAATGCAAAGAATTCAACTGGAATTCAAATTCAGCTTCCGGATTTGTCATTCCGAGTTAATATCTATTGCACCACAATGCACATTCAAGTGCGTTACTGAGAGAGAAAAAACAGGGTCCATGGGATGCTGAAGAAAGGATAGAAGTGGATGGGATTTAAGGAGATAGAAGTTGAGAATTGACATTGCATTTAAACTTTTGGAGATTGTAGCTATCAGAAAGGCAAGTATACAGAAGGAAGTTCCACAGACAAGAAGTGTGGGAAAAGAAACTGATAGAGTAGAAGTAATGGTAACATTGAACTATTTTGATGGTAAAAGGGTGGGACCTAGTTGCCAATCTAGTAGCACAAGTAAATTCATGTGGTCAGGGCACCAAGGAAAGAATCTCATTAATGCAGAAGCCATGAAAATATTTCTTGAAAAAACAGAAGCCACATCCCATCAGTTAGAAAATGAGTGAACTTTTGCAACTATAGGCACTTTAATGTCAAACATATATATAAAGAAGTTTTTATATATAAAGTCTTTAAATTTAAATAGAATTCAAGTTCAAGTCTTACTGACTGTTAATTCTTGATGTTTGCTGATGCCTATCAAATGAAAGTTTGAAAAGTTGTGATGAGAAACAGTTGAAATTTACATGAAATATGGTTATATACCATTACATTTATACCAGCATGCTTATCTTAGTGGTTATCACAACGTTTCAGTCATTGTATCTTTCTGTCATCTTCAGGTGTTTGTTGACTCTATAATTTTGAACCAAACTCTTTATTTAATCTATGGATGGAGATTGCTCTTATTCAACTTCCCCCACTTACTCCCCAGGCTTATTTTAACTTCTTCCACTAAACTTAAGTATATAACTTTTCAGCACATCACTGTTCTGACTCAGAGTTTGAACTCAAAGTTCTAGATAACCATATCTATAACCAACACTTTAATCACTCTTGGATAATCTATTAATGCAATTTTAGAATGCTAGAAGTTTTTATGCAATATCCTGACCTCTGTTAAAATTGAAGTTAAGTGCTAACATTTTTAAGTTTTGTTCAGTTTAACAAACCAATCAATAAAATTTGAATAAGTGGATTTGTTTGGAAAAATATATTGACAAAAACCTTAATTCATGGTTTAATAATTTCTTTAATTTAATTTTATAAGACTTCGTCGTAAACAATATTTTTAAGAAATTTCTTTTTTCCGTTTTAATAGAGAAGAATAAATTCTTAGAATTTTTTACTCTTGAGTTTGCAGCATGCAACTAATCATGCATAAATATTTCTTTCTGAAGCTCAATTTCAACTTTTTGAAGTCTTTGCTCTTATGATATGTTTACAGTTCTTGCAAACGCAGAGCAAACTGGAAACTGAATTATTATATATAAAAACTTAAAAGATATATGAAAAAACAGTATGGCACTTTTATTAAATAAGTTTATTTTAACCATTCAATTGTTTTTAAAATAGTGGGATTATGTATGTATGTTAAATCATAAAAATGTTAATTTTTTCTCCAAAAGTTAATGAAAACTTATTGTACTAAGCTACACAATCTTGTAAAACCAACTGCACTGTGTACCTCCTTGCCTGTTTGCACTTCTGCCTAAAATTTGATTTTGATCGGTCAATGTGTGGGTATTTTAGAGGGTGTGATGGATGGAAAGACGAACAAAGGTCACTGAATTTCATATGTAGATTAATAAATCTACCATTTGTCCATACATTGAATAATGTTGCCATATCTGATCAGGTGCTCCTGTCGTTCATCTCAGAGATCTTGACAAAATACAAAGGAGGATCTGCAATGTAATTGGTCTTGATTTGGCTGCTTGTTTTCAGCCATCTGACGAGCTTTATTCCTTGGTGCCCTGGCCTCATGAGTTTACTTGTGCAACTAGATTAGCAACTAGGTCCCACCCTTTTACTATCAAAATTGTCAAATGTATCGCCACTTCTACTCTATCAGTTTCTTTCCTCACACTTTCCACCAGGTGGAATTCTCTTTCCCGTGCTTGCTTTCCTACTGACAACAATCTCCAAAATTTTAAATGTAACATAAATTTCCATTTTCTATCTCTGTGACTCCATCCTGTCTTTTAACTTTTCTACAACGCCACCTGTATGGTTTTCTTTTCTGTCTTCTCTGTCCTCTCATCGTAACCCCAGGCACACCAGTGGCAGTACTGCCTTGCTTAGGGTTAAATGATTTTGAAAAAACGAAACCCTAATAAATCTAATATATATCTCATATGGCAAATTTTTGAGTATAAAAAACATATCCTTCATCAAGTAGTAGAATTTTTGATTATCTTTTCTTGTTTAATCAGAGGATCCTAGATGATATTCATCTCAATGCAAAGTGGTCTGGGTATGACAATAATCTGCATCCAGCAGCAAGGCCTCTGATTTATCTGTGCTTAGAATATTGCTGCCACATATGGTCTAGTGCTTCTGCTATATGCTTAGAGATTCTTAATAAAATCCAAAAAAGAATCAGCAATATTATTGGTCCCAACATAGCAAATCGGCTGTTCTCATCATGTATGAACTGTAGAGCCTCCCATTGTTTTCACATTGTGTAATATAGCAATCTAGCCCCCACACGAAGAAGGTTGATGCAATCAATGATATTTCCCGTCGATGAAGGGGTCAGCAAACGACAAGACAGGTGTTTGAGAAATACATCCTGTCGGCGTCTGGAGTGGATGTCGCAGGGTTATGAGTCGGGCTCGTTTGACCTTATTTCCGACAGCGGCAGAAATGACTACGGAAGTAAACAAAACAGGTGTCTCTTGGAATTACATTGGCGTTGCGTAGGCGAGACAAAACCGGAAGGAAAAGTCCCGGTTCTAGAAGACTATAAAAAGAAATTGACACACAGATTCGCCAGCAGAGAACGGCCAGTGGACGCAGAGAGACACCACAGGCAAGACTTACACTCCCGTCGACTCATTCTATGCGCGCTCTCACTCTTCCATTCTCTGTTCCACACAGGCTCGTCGTCAGGAATAGAAATATAATCTTATATTTTTATATATGCGTGTTCTCGTTGTTTGTCATTCGTACAGTGATATATAACAATTGTCCTTAGACTGAACAAACTATTTTAAAATTAAGAATAAAGAAAATGACAAACTATTTTTAAATTAAGAATAAAGAAAATGACAGGACTTTTTCTGGCTTAAAAATAATTCAGTTTTGAAATCCTATAATTATTTTTTGTATAATACACACTTTGAGAAAAAAAATAAAGCTTATGTATAATAAGCTCTGATGCTTTAGAATTTGAAACTGCTAGATTTGACCTAAATCAAACATTACAACTTTTAACCAAATTTATACTGACTAAAAATAATATATATCATCATTTATCCATCACACCCAATATGGTGCATAGGGCAGCAACTTTTCATTGCTGTTTCTGCAACAAACTATTTTTTGCAGGGCAAGGTTGTTAGCCCTGCACCCAACCCCCAAACCTGGAGGACTAGTGGACCATTCTTAGTCTTTATGTTTACATCACCTGGTATTCCCAAATGGTCACTCATTTAAGTAATGACCGTGCTCGATGCTGCTTAACTTTGGTGATCGGACAGGAACCGGTGTATTCAACATGATATAGCCGTAGACAAGAATTGATATAGTTAGCATTTTGTTTTGAAGCATGAAGTTTGTACAGTATTCAGAGAATTTATATACCATCAATAGATTGATGTGAAATGAACTGGAATTAATAAAAATAAACCAATATTACCATCAACAAGCCATTCCAGTTGATTTTTTAAGTAGAACCAGTGGATGGTAGATGGACACAAATCACTCCATTAGGCTGCATTCACTAACAAGAGTTTTCTGTAATATGCACATGAAAATTGGAAGTCTAGCAAAGCACTCTTGAAACCATTATGACAAGGTCCTTCAAGAAATGCTATTTTGCATATGCACTAGATGATAGGGAAAATATCTCCTATTTGAGGAAAAAAGACAAGAATGACATTTACTATACTGGTACCATAAATTAAATTGATGTCATATCTATCTTTGATGTGGATTCAGGGAAATAGATTAAAATGTACTTGATACCTGTATTAATATTTTTGGTTATATATTGTATGGGTAATGACTTAAATCTCTTTGAGATACATTACTCACTTTCAGTCAATAATGACAATAATACATCAGCACAGTCATAGGTTGATAGCAGTCATTGTGAGCTCCATGATTTTGTTGGTGGTTATACATAGTATGTACTATGCTAGAGTTATATATGATTTTGAATTCAGATCACCCCCTGTTATTTTAGTTGCTATTTAACCTGTAGCTTGGAGGAGAAAAATGTATTCATACCTTTCCCAAAGGTATTTGTGCAAAAGGAAATATAATGAACTTGGCTGGAGTTTTAATGCAGCTTCATGATTTTTTTCTTCTGAATTGTTAACCATTACACCACCTGCTCATTATTTTCAGTTATATCATTCAGAATATGATAATACACATGGCTGGAAACATAATTATTATTTATTTAGTTAAGTGAATGAAACAAATTAAACTAGAATTCAAACTTGGCTCTCTGATTTCTCATTCTCAGTCGATGTCCAATGCATCACGTTCTAATAGTTTCTTTCCTCACACTTTTCTACTTCTGACTTGCCTATCACGTGTGATTTTCAAAAATTTAATACCTTTCCCAAGGGCTTAAGTAAATGCAGGGTATTCAACTGGAATTCGAACTCGGCTCACCGATTTCTCTTTCCGAGCTGATATCCACTGCACTACAACGCACATCCATCACTAAACGCTTACAGCACCAAGTGGTCACCCATCTAAGTACTGACCAGACTCAATGTTGCTTAACTTTGGTGGTCGAGCGAGTACTGGTGTATTCAACGTGATATGGCCGTAAGCCAATTCTTTCCAATGTAGCTGCTACATAAACTCTGAAAAAAAATGAATAGTTAAATTATAAAATCATTGTATTGAGAAAAATTGTTAAAATTTTTTATTTGTTTAGGTAAGTAGTGCTAAACATCCTGTATTACATTCGTCATTCTATGATTGATGTTTTTCAAATTATTTCTCATTTTAAACTAGCAGTAGAGCCCAGCGTTGCTCAGGCATAATGAAAGCTTTAAAACTAATCCATGGTCCTGGAGCTTGGACTCTTTAGACTTTGGCATGAAAGACTAAAAAGTAATAGTTGTTTCCAGTTAAAGCAAAACTGTAGACTAAAAAAAATGAATGGATGTAAGTCAAATTTTGATTTCCTGGTATCGATATCAAATAAGTTTTTTTTGTCGTAAACTGAATTTTGAAGGCTAAATAAGTCCTCTGAGTAAATGGTATCATGGCTGAGACTAAGAACTATAATTATACCTACTTAGAGCCAAACCCGAAGCAAAAACTAAAATAAAAGGGCTGAAAAAAATAAAAACATACAGGCAGATAAACAGACACACACACAAACATCTTGCCTTTTATATATATATATATTATCAATTTTCTGCACTATTTTAAGAACTGCAACCTTGAAACTTCTGAATATCGTTTCTTATGTCTTTGTCTATGAGTGTATAAAATTTGATTAAAATCGGACCACTCCTTCTATAACACTATTTTTTCGATTATCGAATTTTATTTATCGGGGTACCTCAACACAAAACCTAACTAAGAACACTTGCAGATACTTATAGTACAACTATGTAAATTTTCAAGAAAATCGGTTCATTCATTTCAGAGTCTATAGGTAACAGACACACACACACACACACACATACAGACAAAGTTCCATTTATAAATAAGTTTAGATTTATATATATATATATATATTAACTAGCTTTTTTCAATTTTCTTTTATATTTTCAGTTTTCTGAACTGTGCATAGAGCACCTTTTTGAATACAAATGTTTTCTCGATAAGATAACCTTTGTCTGTAAAAACAGTTTTCGTATACTATATATATATATATCTATATCTAAACTTATATGTAAATGGAACTTTGTCTCTGTGTGTGTGTGTGTGTGTGTGTGTGTGTGTGTGTATCCGTTACCTATAGACTCCAAAATGGCTGAACCGATTTTCTTGAAAATTTACATAGTTGTACTGTAAGTATCTGCAAGTGTTCTTAGCTAGGTTTTGTGTTGAGGTACCCCCAATAAATATCGAAAACCGATAATCGAAAAAATCAGGTTATAGAAGAAGTGGTCCCATTTTAATCAAATTTGATACACTCGTAGACAAAGACATAAGAAACAATATTCAGAAATTTCAAGGTTGTAGTTCTTACAATAGTGCAGAAAATTGATAATATATATGTAAAAAAGCTTTCATTACACCCAAGCAACACTGGGCTATACTGCTAGTATATATATATATATATATATATATATATATTTTCTCTTTTTCCAATCTTTTCACTCTTTTCGTTTTTTTTTTTTCAATTGGAGTAGATAGACTAAACTATCACCCGGTTCACACTCCACCCACGTCTATTGAACAGGTACAGAGGCTCATCCCTTGTTTCCTGTTTAGGATGTGGTTTCCAGTTTCCTCTTTTCCAATCTTTTCACTCTTTTCTTTTCTTATTTTTTATTTATTTATTTATTTATTTTTTCAGTTGGAGTAGATAGACTAAACTATTGCCTGGTTCACACTCCATCCACGTCTATTGAACAGGTGAAGAGGCTCATCCCTTGTTTCCTGGTTAGGATGTGGTTTCCAGTTTTCTCTTTTCCAATCTTTTTACTCTTACATAGCCCCCTGCGCATGAGTGGTGTTATCACCTTACTTGGGGTGATATGATTAAAAAAAAATATATATATAGGTATAAAGAGTTTATCTCCTCAATAGACCAGATAAACTCTTTGTACTTATCAACACTCTGTCTACACCCTGATATTGAGCACTTTACAATAAAAATCTTGCTTGCCAAAATACATTTATATGTCTATAGGTAGCGGGGACACACACACACACACACACACACACACACAGACAAAGTTCCATTTATAAATAAGTTTAGATTATCTTGTCATGTTTTCATCATTATAAGGGGGTAAGTAAAAAGAGTATCTGCACTTTTGCCATAATATATCTTTAAGTTTGTTTTAACCTTCTGCTTATATGTGATTATAGTTGGTATTTTTGTGGTAAAATAATTTAAGTTTGAGCTAGATTGTGCTAGTTTACTTACTGCTGTTACAGTATTAAACATGGCCACTCCACTAGCAGTGTGCACCAAAGATGAAAAAAAGAGCAGTGATTTGAATCTGCAGAGAACATGCTACCTCAGTGATGATAACTCAATTGTTTTCTATTATTATCTCTCGAGCTTGCAGAATCTTCTCATGGTGGAGGTTGACATATGCCATGCTCCTTCATGTATCACACTTGTCCAGCCACTTTTAAACTTTTTGATCTACTCATACGCACTTCTGGTAGTGCACTATCACTGTATTGTGTTAAAAGCCTCTAATGATTTTCAGCCCCTTTCAACGAGAGAAATCAGATTACGGATATTTGATCCTCCTTCAGTGCACACTGTAACAGCATCAAGAAAAAATTGGTATAACCACAACTATAACCATTCATGTGTGTTCTGGTGCAGTGGATATTGGCTCAGAACAAGAAATCCAAAAGCCAAATACTCTTGGGAAAAGGTATTAATCCATCTCTTTCCCCCCGTTGTGGATTAAATATCAGGACAGATTTGGTTTTACAGCCATGGTTAGCAACCAGTCTACTGAAGAAAGCAATGGCAAATTACTGCAGGAAAATCTTCTGCCCAGTCAGTCATGTCTCTTTCAGGACATGATCACTCAAGCATGTATCATGTACAGTACTTAAATAACTGATAAGCATTCGTGAGCAGAAGGAAGTGTGACAAACCTAAAGATATGCTATGGCAAAAGTGCAAATAATTTTTTACTTGTACTTAGAATTTTATCTTATGACTGAAATTTCTTCTTAATTTCTTCTCTGGTTAAAATACATCCTCATGGTTTTGAATTTTTCCTCTATGAACCAAGTGTCTTACATCTGAGAATTACTGATTTATATAAAATTAAATAGCATAGAGCTAGATTTATAGGGAACATAATAAAATACCTCCTCATGGTTTTGAATTTTTCCTCTATGAACCAAGTGTCTTACATCTGAGAATTACTGATTTATATAAAATTAAATAGCATAGAGCTAGATTTATAGGGAACATAATAAAATACCTCCTCATGGTTTTGAATTTTTCCTCTATGAACCAAGTGTCTTACATCTGAGAATTACTGATTGATATAAAATTAAATAGCATAGAGCTAGATTTATAGGGAACATAATAAAATTCCTCCTCAGTAACCTGTAAGACCAGAATGCATTTTGCTTAATAATAAATTGATGTTTTAGTAATATTCTGAAAATAAACAAACTTGGAAATCAATCTTACTATATGTATTCCCCTTATGTATGAATTTACTTAGTTACTAGACTAGTAACCAGGTCTCACCCCTTTACAGTGAAACCGATAAAATGTAACTGCAATTTCTACTCTATCAGCTTCTTTTCTCGCACTTTCCTGCCTGCAGAATTCCCTTCCGTATACTTGCTTCCCCGACAGTTACAATCTCCAAGAATTTAAATGTAAGGTCAATAGTCATCTCCTGATTTGCATCCTTTCTCTCAGGCGCTTTTCTTCATTCACTCCACCCCATCACACAAGCATTCTCTTCCTTCTATTAGCCTCTTCCTGGCACCCCCTATAACCTGCTCCTCTTTCTCATCACTGCCCCCTATGTAACTCCCTGTGCAACAGTGGCAGTAAAACTGACTTGCTTGGGGTGAAATGATTAAAAAAAAAAGAATGTTGTTAAAACTGTCTTCTTGGTTACTTTTTTTATTCTTTAATCCCTTGTTTTTGTGACTTTATTACCTTGCTTGGGGTGAAATGATTAAAATGTTAAGTAATTTTTAAAAAAATGTATTTTGGATTGAATTCATCTTCCATATCTTAATCAGTGCACTTGTATTACGTTTTTTATCAACAGAAAGCAATATAAATTATTTATCTCCAAGTCTTTATATCTGTGTCCACTTCTTTCAGTTTATTTTCCCTCACTGTTAAGGACTTTATATTGTACAGAAAGAAAACCATGCTTTGCAACTCACCTGCTGAACTCTGTAGGAAAAGTAATTTTTCCAACTAGAAACAGCTGGAAAGGTTTTCAGGAAACATTTCCCATTTATCTTGTGAATGTGGGCTGGCAGATAGGATAAATTATTAAAGTCATGCTAGCTGTTTTGAGTTGAGCTTCCAAGTGGGTATTAATTCAATCTGTGTTCACTGTAGTCTGTTGTGTGGTAACATCTCTGGTTCTTGGACAGCATATGAATCCTTATTGTGTATAAAGAGAAAGGAAATCATTTGTAAAAGTCAAGTCAATCCTGAAACATATTTAAGTAATATTGGTTACTACTAATAATACTTTTGGACAGAATTAGTTTCCTGTTTAAGATAGAAAACTTTTTTATTAAAGATGGCAGACACATGCATTAACAAAGTTCAGCTTTTCTCATTGCTTCCACTGACTCTCTATTTCTTTCTACTTTCTTCTTAAATTTAGAAATTTTATGCTTGAACTCATTGAATATCTTTGGTTGTAGAAAAAAATATGATTACATATTAGATCTTGTAATATTTTAACTGAAACATGCACTTAATCTAAGCGTAAATTGAAAATCGGGGATTGTCAGTGGTCAGGAATTTAGGCAAGAGTTCTTCACAGAACATGGCTAGTATATGTTTAAATAGAAGAACAATTTTTACTTTCATCTTTCAAAATGACTTGAAAAACAATGATATTGGGAAATGCATAATATTTACATAACAGGAATTTTATGAAGACTTGAGAAAAAATTCTTTTTGTCTTGATTATGAATTCAGTTATTTTACACAGTTAATATATAACAATAATGAGGCTGACACACAGTACACTGTACAATACAATCTTAACTAAACATTGTTTTATTTTTCTTGAAACAAGCTGCTCTGTAAAAATACAATTCCAATGCATATTTGCTCAATGAAACTTTTGTTGGTTTTATCTTCGGTGAAGTATCTTCTCAGCTTTCAGTCAAGAGTAACCAGCATGCAGTTTTAAACTCAAATCTGAAGCCATAATGGATATAATATTTTTGTAAGAATATTTCATTCTTTTGAGTGTTTTCTCAACAAGCCATCTAAATAATAATATGTGATTTATAAATTTTCATCATTTAGCAGAATCTGTCTTGGCATTTAATACCACAAATCAAATCCAGTTAGAAAATCTTGTGCGTAATCATGTCTGTATAACTGCACTAACCAGAAGGATATTTGCTTGATATGTATGTGATAGGTCATTCAAAACATTTTAATCATTTCACCTGAAGCAAGGTAATAATGTCACTAGAATGATGGGCTTACAAGGAGTGAAAGAGAATGCAAAGACTCCAGTGAGACGTGAGGAAAAGGACAAAAAAACAACAGAATTTTGAAAGACAGAAGATGATAAATTTTTTTTTTTTTTTTTTTTTTTTTTTTTTTTTTTTAATCGTATCACCCCGAGCAAGGCGGTAAAGCCACTGATGTGCAGGGGGCTATGTAATAGTGAAAAGATTGGAAAAGAGAAAGCCGGAAACCACATCCTAAACAGGGAACAAGGGATGAGCCTCTTAACCTGTTCAATAGACGTGGGTGGAGTGTGAACCGGGCGATTGATGTTGACTTTAAATTTTTAAAGATTGTAATTATCAGGGAAGCAAGAAATTAGAAAAATTCCACAAGTGAGAATCATGAAAGAAGAAACTATTAGAAAAGAACTGATAACTGTATCTAGCTAGTTCTACAATAAAAACCTCCTTGGTCTCAAACTTACAGTGGACCTCAAATGGAATGATTATATCAAATCCATTGCTAAATCTGCTGCTATGAAAGTCGGTTCTCTGTGCAGGGCCCGGAAGTTTTTTCCGTCTGAATCTATCCTGCACATATATAAATCTACCATCTGCCTGCGCATTGAATACTGCTGCCATATCTGGTTGGGTGCCTCTGCTATTCTCCTCGGGCTTCTCGACAAGGTACAGCGGAGGGTCTGTAATGTGATCGATACCAACTTGGCAGACCGCTTGCAGTCTCTCTCTCACCGGCGCAACGTAGCTTTCCTGTATCTCTTCTATAAATACTTTCACGGCTTCTGTTCCAATGAACTTAGATCACTGGTGCACCCTAGATACGAATTTGAATGAGAAACTAGATTAGCAACTAGATCCCACCCTTTTACAGTGAAACTGATAAAATGCAACTGCAACTTCTACTCCAACAGTTTCTTTTCTCACACTTCCCGACTGTGGAATTCCCTTCCACATGATTGCTTCCCCAAAGGCTACAATCTCCAGGAGTTTAAATGTAAGGTCAATAGACACCTCCTAACACACTAACTTGCTCCTATTCTTTCAAACACTCTTCCCTTCTGCCCAACCCTCATCCTCAGTATCCTTACCCGTCTACCACCTTCCTTCTGACATTTCCTACATCTAACCATTCCTTCTCTCTACCTTCCCCTATGTAGCCCCATGCGCAATAGTGGCAGTGGAATGCCTTGCTTGGGGTGAAATGATTAAAAAAAAAAAAGACCCAAGTTTCCAATCCAGTAGCATTCTTAAATTAATTCAGTCAAGGCACTAAGGAATATAGCTAATCAGAACAATTGCCATGAAAATATTTGTAGAAAGGACAGATGGAAACCATGTCACATTCAGTGAGAAAATGACTGGATTCAAGATGCCAGGTCAAGATTGATATTATTACAGACCTTTGAGGTATATAGTAGAAGCACCAGACCAGTATTCAAGGCATAGATTAATGGTAGATTTATAAATGCAAGAATTGTCTAACACAATACAGTGAACCAACTTTCCTAACAGCAGATGTAGCAATTGATGCAGTATAATCATTCCACTTCATGTCAATGTTAAAGAAAAATAAGAAAATTCACATAGAAATTCACATTCATATTTTTATATTTATATTTTGTATAAACTCCCCATTGTCAGTTTTTATAAAATCTCATTGCTTTGTCTTTGGGCTCTTTGTTGAATTCATTGTATTTAAAGAAAAAAAAGTTCACATAACAATTATGTATAACTAATTATATAAATCTGTGTCTGCCTGCATTAAGTAAGCTGATGGTTAACTTTGTTTAAATGTTGAATATTTTCTCATCTAAAATAGTAACACTGTCACTGATGTATTATTATAGAATTGTTACCTGGCTGTGCTGGCCCATTTTAGAAAAAAAAGGGGAAGATTTTGTCTATTTGCTGACCTCAATCATTTGACTTTCTGAGGTGATACGAAGTAAAATGTTTACATTGGCATCTATTTTGGTGAACTAAGCATATATTTGTCTCACTACGAATCAACTTGTTTTAAATCGAAAGTTCTGATAGACAGTAAATTTGATTCGGACCTCTGTTATTTTGTAGCATGAATCACATAGTATACACTAATTGAAAAACTAAAAAGAAAATTCAATATCCCTTGCAAGCCATTGATCAAAGAATGCTAAAATTATGACGACTTGGAAAGAAACTGGAAAATAAGTGTTCAGAGAAGTTATTTTTATTCATGGTGAAATTCTTCAAACAAGAATCACACCGTCTATCAACACAGTAAAATTTTCAATAAAATTTTGTTTTCATTGTCATTAAATTTGCATGTCATTTATTGCTTAATAATATCACATGCATTCATTTTTATGAATTTGAAAATGTATAATACAAATTTAGCTTGATGCTATTGACTAAATAAAAACTAACATTCTCTGTGTACATGTTCAAGTGCAATGACTTATTTTGACTCCAATTTCAATAAATAAATTTGTTACAATTAAGTAATGATTTTTAAATATGCCCAATTATGAAATACAATTCCTCACCAAATATCAATTAAATTTTCCCATGTTTGTAAAAATCAGATATTGTGTATTTCCTGCAAGAGCAATTTGTGTTATTTTTGTCCAAAACTATTCTATGAACTGTCTCCTGAGATTTGAGTGTGTTGATCTTGTAAGCCAGATTCATGATTTTTGTTGGATGTTTTACAAATTGAGTCAAGTTTTCTGTGTTGCTTTTTTCCTTTTTATATTTACACTTTATTTTTCCATTTTTGCTATAATTCATTTTGAGTTATATAAAAGTTAAAATGAATTCATCTCTATCAGTGTCAGTCTTGTTAAAAATGAAATACTTAAACTTTTGGAGATTTTGTATGCTATACTCATTAAGAGACAAATTAGAATTGCCTCAGAATCTGAAATACCGAGATAAGAAAAATGAAGAAATTAACTATATTAGTTATGATTTAAGTCCATTCTGGTTCAAAGTGGTCACCTTAGTTTTCATAAGATCAGGCATGTTTAATCATGTCAGCAATGTCTAAATACATTATTCAACCAAAAATAGTTAAAATAGTCACTAATTTCAAACCAATAACATATTCTAAAGCAAAAAGAAAGATGAATCTTTAACAAACTGGTTTTAGATTTCATTAAAAAATAAATTTTAAAAATTCTACAAAAACTATAAAAAATCAAAGCCATGCTGGATTGTCCAAAGCTTTGTTTAACATACATGCTCAGGACTTATCTATCTCTGTCTGTCTGTCTTTTTGTCTGTCTGTCTGTCTGTCTGTCTCTCTCTCTCTCTCTATATATATATATATATATATAAAGATATATATATATAGTCATCGGCAGATTGATCTGTTTCACTGTATCACAGCTCATCAGTAGGGTTAGACTTCGATTGCTTTTTAACCCAGGATTGAAACCCAACCGAATCGGCGTGAGTCAGCGATTCTCCCTCTGGGCTATGGGCACTTGGTAGAAGAAATATATATATATATATATATATATATATATATATATATTCACCCAAAGTAAGGTGATAATGCAGCTAAGATGCAAAGAGCTACTGAAAATGAAAGCGAAGGAAAAAATTTTAGGAACTAGAAACCCAATCCTAAACAGAAAGCAAGGGATAAATCTCTACTTCTGTTTCAGAAGCAGGGAGAAATTTGAACCAAGCTATCTACTACCATGACATCCTCTTCAATGATAGAAAAGTTAATAAAACATAAGTATTCCGTGCCCCGCTTTTTATCAGATGCAACTAGTTGTCAGTTAATTGCATAACTAAATGCCAAGACTAACTTAAATCTTACACACAAATAAAAAAAAAACACTTTTTTATCATCCTTTGAAATTAAGTGATAATATTCATATTATGTATTAATATGTATTAATATTATATAGGAACTTGTACTTGTTATTATTTCATACTTACTTCTATCTGAAAAACATTTCAGTTGACCTCATCTTAATTTCTTGAATGAGAAGAAATTTAACCCCAAAAGCCATCATAAAGGAAAAGAGTTGGTATTTTTGTGGTCAAATAATTTAAGTTTGAGCTAGATTGTGCCAGTTTACTTACTGCTGTTTCAGTATAAACATGGTTACTCCACTAGCAGTGTGCACCAAGGATGAAAAAAAGAGCAGTGATTCGAATCTGCAGAGAACATGCTACCTCAGTGATGATAACTCAATTGTTTTCTATTATTATCTCTCGAGCTTGCAGAATCTTCTCATCATTGGTGGAGGTTGACATATGCCATGCTCCTTCATGTATCACACTTGTCCAGCCACTTTTAAACTTCTTGATCTACTCATACGCACTTCTGGTAGTGCACTATCACTGTATTGTGTTAAAAGCCTCTAATGATTTTCAGCCCCTTTTGGAAAAGAAATGGATAACATTAAATTCCTGAAGATTTTGGTTTGGTTTGGTTTAAGTTTAATGACCCATCAACCATTTTGGTCATTTAAGGTTTTGATGATAACATTTTTCATTCAAAAAAGGTTTCGCTGGTAACATTTTTCATTCAAAAAAGGTTTCGTTGGTAACATTTTTCATTCAAAAAAGGTTTTGTTGGTAAATACTTTTATAGCATTTTAACCCCAGTTTGGGGGTTAAATATTTACCCATAGCTGGGACCCTAACAAGTGCTACCACTCTGGGTCAGGGTGGACCTGGGAACAACAGCAATTAAGAGGTGGTTCCATGCTCCTCACAACCTCCCAATCAGAGGACTTGCTGCCAGATGCAGTTTAAGGTCATACCCAGGACCAAATTCTTGAAGAAAGAAGAGGAAAACAACAGATAATGTCAAAGAATGTAAGACAATAGCAAAAATTGCAAAGAAGTTGTTGTTGTTGTTGTTGGTTGTGTTTTTATGGCATATCAACCTCAGTGGGTCATTTATTGCCAACTAAATTTTATTTATTTATTGCTGGTAATACCTTTTTCTTTCAACAATTTATTGTTGTTTTTATATAAATTTTGTGTCTAGTAATACTTTTTTCTTTTCCAGTATCAAGATTCATTGGGATTTGTTTTTTTAGGGCAGGGCCCCCAAGTCTTACCCTGTTATATAACTGGAGAGAAGGGACGAATTTTGGAAGGAAAAATATTACCAACAAAAATACGTTTTTGAAGGAAAAATGTTGCCAACAAGAAATACATTTTTGAAGAAAAAAATATTACCGACAAAAATATGTCTGAAAATATTACCAGCAATACATCTGACTCTCAATGAAACCTACCTTAAAAATAAAGTATATTCTATTCATATAAATCTATTGTAAAAATTTTGTTGGCTTTAAATAACCCACTGTGGTTGATATGCCATAAAACCAAACCAACCAAACCAATCATTATTCGCAGACACAATCTTAACAATGTAAGATATGCAGATAACACAGTGTTGATAGTTGACATAGTTGGTTGGTTGTTTCATTTCTATGGCATATCAACCTCGGCGGGTCATTTATTGCCAACTAAATTTTATTTATTTATTTATTGCTGGTAATACCTTTTTCTTTCAACAATTTACTGTTGTTTTTATATAAGTTTTGTGTCTAGTGATACTTTATTCTTTTTGAGTTTCAAGATTCATTGGGATTTGTTTTTTTAAGAAAAGCAGGGTCCCCAAGTCCTACCCTGTTATTTAACCCATAACTGGAGAGAAGGGACAGATTAATACATTTCCTAAGGGTACCAGTGCTTAAGTGAATGCAGGGTATTCAACTGGAATTTGAACTCGGCTCATTGATTTCTTTTTCTGAGCCGATATCCACTGCACCACAACGCACATCTGTCGCTATATGCTTACAGCACCTGGTATTCCCAAGCAGTCACCCATCTAAGTAATGACCAGGCTCAACGTTGCTTAACTTTGGTGATCGAGTGAGAACCAGTGAATTCAACGTGATAGGCCATAAGCCTTGCAAAGAAGTAAAAGATAAATAGCTTAATAAGTATGCAGAGATAAAAACACTTTTGAACATAGACAGCACCCATGTATAAAAAGGTAAAATAAATAGCAATCAGAAAACAGGCTATTTTGACAGGATGTATGAAGTCTAAAAAGAAAATGTTCAAATTAGATTAAGGAAGGATACTATAAAGATTAATTGGGTATATAAAAGACATCTTCTATGGCAACATGTAGCATTAAAATATGAGGTAAGATCAACACTGGTCAAGATAAATAAACCAGCAGGACCAGATGGGATTGTAATAAAGATGCTATCTAAATTAGATAATTTGGGGGAGTGATTAAATTACTGTAATAGTAAGTGAATGATATGATAATGGTGAAATACTGGAAGATCGCAGTACGTCTCTTCAAAACAATGCTAAAGAATCCAGATATTAATGAATGTGAAATCAATTTGACAGCCGCATAATGAGTCACATAACTAAAAGTATAATTAGTATTCTAATGAATAGTTAAAAAGCAATATGTTTTTTTTTCAAGAAACTGGATGAACAAATCTGATTTTTATGATTAGGATGAATGCTATCAAGGTAAACAATACAAATGCAGAAAAAACTTTTTACCAAAGTTTTGTAGATTTCACTACTGTATTTGTATAGCACAAAGAACTACTTAAATTGCTTGGAAAGCTTGATTTATATGAGAGAGATATTAGATTAATCTGTAATATTACTTGAAACATACAAACTACATGTGGACAGAAAATGAGTCAGTTAACAGCTCAAGCACCACAATGCAAGAAAAGATTCAAAGCTTAAAGTGTTGAATATTACACTTATGAATGGGTTTGGCAGATATCAGTTAAGTGCCATACGTGATACACGCTTTGAGTAATCATGTCTTGAAAGAGACATGACTGACTGGGCAGAAGATTATCCCACATTAGGTTGCCATTGCTTTCTGTGGTAGACTCGTTGCCATCCAAGGCTATAGAATCCAAACTGTCCTATTATTTAATTCATAACTGGAGTGAAGAGACAGATTGAGACTTTTCCCAGGGATATTTGTGTGTAAGTGAATGCAATGTATTCAACTGGAATTCAAACTCGGCATCTCAATTTGTCATTCCGAGTCAATATCCACTGCACCACAACCCACATCCCATCAAAGATTACCCAACCTCCACTTACGCGGTAACTGGGCACAAAACAGGTCTTAACCTGTCAAAGCTAGTCAAAAGCTAGTCTTAGCTGGTCATTGCTTCCACATTAGTGAGCAGGTCTGAGAATAAATACTACACTTTGATCCTGATGTATATACCCAGATAAAACAGATACTATACCTTGATCGTGGCATATATACCCAGATAAAAATCATAATTTGTTTGCTGATTTTTCTCTATTTTCCATCAAAATGTCTTGCGTCTTACTAAGCGCAGCATTAACAAAATAAATATTCCCAAATAAAAAGAAAGCTGAACTGAAGTGTATTCTTTCTAAATATTGAAAAATATCTTTGTGCCAAAAGAAAAAACAGGTCGTTTTTCACTATAATTTGGCTTCCACAGCAGTTAGAATTAAAAATTATGCTAGCACAATCTCATAGAAACCATTATGCATTACACAGTTTTATACTATGTGTTAAAAAATATTGCCATACTTGTAACAAAATCATTAGAAAATTTCTTAATCTCTGATACGTATTCTGTGTGATAGTAGATGAATAAATATTGCAAAATGAATAGGTTCACATTGTTCATATCAATGGCAAATTACAATCATTTTTGTGCATTTAATACAGTATAAAAGGGCATGTTCTCTGGCTGATTCTTAGGAAGCAAGTTAGCAGGCAGGAAGATTAAATTTAAGGCTCAAAGTTCTCCATAGAGAATTCTCCTATGAAAAAAATGCCTACTAGATTAAAGAGTTAGTCGATCTATTTGGTGACAGTAATTGTGATTTCAGTGCCTGGAATTGACAGTGTGTAATTAAACTCAGTGAAAACAAGACAAGCAATGACTGCACACTACAAAAAGAAGAACTAAATGGGGTATGCATAGACACAGTCAGTGGAAAGAGAACAGTCTACCAATTTAGATTAAATAAAAGGTTCAATTCAGAATAATTCTGATGAAGGCCAGAGAATTCGAAAGGTGAAAGATTGAGAAAAATAATAAAGATGAGAAAAATAGTCTGAATATAAACAGTATAAATAATGGTAACCCCTCATCACAAACAGAAGCAAATTCAACATTTTTCCAAATTTGGTATTAATCAACCTGTGCTCGTAAAATTATTGGGTTGCCAATTTTTACTTGTTCATTTTTCAGTATTTGTCTACACTTCTGAGATGAGGGAGTATTTACACTATTCGGACTATTTTCCTCATCTTTGCTGCCATGTTTACAACATTTGGTATTTGTGAGTTTAATACCAGGCTACAGGACTGGTGAACAAGTAACTTAGAAGAGTTAAGTTAAAGGGAGATAACTACATGAATAACAAAAGTGGCATCACACATGATGAGAATGATATATCCCAGTGATGGTAATAAAGGGTTCAGTTTGAAATTCCTAGCACTTGAAAAAGGCTAGAGTGTTCAATGGCTGAAACGTCATAAACATGGCAGTAAAGATGAGAACAATAGTCCAAATAATGTAAATAGTGTTCGTTTAGAACACATCAGATTTATTGGCAAATATACTTAGATTTCTGATTAGAGCACACCGCAAACTATCTTTTGAGAAAGTTAAAAATTACTTAATTCATGTCAAATTTTCATCACTATAAAAATGGAAGATTATTAGGTGCATTTTAGATATATTTTTATAAGTATGAAGGCAAACTTACCTTGCAAACAACAAAAAGGTTATGTGCTGTAAAGGTGCTTTATCTAACAGAGCTGTGTGGAAGTGTTTCAGTAAGTTTAGAGTTGGTGGTTGTAGTCTTATTAATGAAGAACGCTCAGGCAGACCCCTCCCACACACACACACGCCTTCACTACAGATGATGATATTGAGAATAACCTGCATTACACAACTCAGAAATTGGTAGAAACACTAACTTTATCAAAATTTACTATTCATGAGCACTTAGTGAAGCTTGGGTACTAAATAGCTAGAATGTTTGGGTACCACAGGATCTGAGTGAAAAGAATCTTTTGGTTCACATTTTTACTTATGATTCCCCATATAAATGCAGTGAAAATGCATCCATTTTTTAAAGCAAATAGTGATGGGTGATGAGAAATGGATTGTTTACAACAATGTTCAGCAAAAACGATTCTGTGTAAATGACATGAGCCAAGTTCATTCACCCCAAAAGCAGGTCTGCATCCTAAGAAATTCATGCTGTGCATCTGTTAGGATTGGAAATGAATACTTTGCTATGAGCTTTTGCCAAGTAACCAGTCAATTTGTTCTGAAAAGTACTGCTCAAAACTGGACAAGTTAAAAGCATCAATTCAAGAAAAATGCCCATTGGTGAACAGGAAAGGTGTTCTTTTTCATCAGGATAATGCTGAACATCACATTTCCTTGATAACCTGGCAAAAATTGTTGCAGCTTGGTTGCAATATGTTACCCCACCTGCCATATTCACCAGACATTGCTCCTTCATAATTTCTTTTATTCACGTCCTTGTAAAATGATCTCAATGGTAAAAAATTTAATTCTTTCAATGAGATATAAAAACAAAAACACCTTCATGAGTTCTTTGGTGAGACATTCACTAAAATTCTGGGAAGATGGAATCTTTAAGTTGGAGGAAAAACGGAGAAAGGTTGTGCAATAAAATGATTCATATTTAGTTGAATAAATATTTAATGGGATAATTTTGCTTTGTATTTTAATTTCCCTTCAAAAATTGTCAGGAACTTTCAGGATAAACCAATGTCAACAAATATTTATAAGGTTTTCTGAGAAATATTTACAAGTTTTTATTATACAACTTGAAAGTTGTTAATAATACTGTTTTATATATATATATATATATATATATATATATATAAACTTAGTTATAAATGGAGCTTTGTGTGTGTGTGTGTGTGTGTGTGTGTGTGTGTGTGTGTGTGTGTGTGTGTGTGTGTGAGTGTGTGTGTCTGTGTGTCTGTGTGTCTGTTACCTATAGACTCCGAAATAGCTGAACCGATTTTCTTGAAAATTTACACAGTTGTACTATAAGCGTCTGCGAGTGTTCTCAGCTAGGCTTTCTGTTGAGGTACACCCGATAAATATCGAAAATCGATAATCAAAAAAAATCAGGTTATAGAAGGAGTGGTCCGATTTTAATCAAATTTGATACACTCATAGAAAAAGACATAAGAAATGATATTCAGAAGTTTCAAGGTTGCATTTCTTACAATAGTGCAAAAAATTGATAATATATATATAAAAGGTAAGATGTTTGTGTGTGTGTCTGTTTATCTGCCTGTATGTCTGTATTTTTTTGGCCCTTTTATTTTAGTTTTTGCTTCAGGTTTGGCTCTAAGTAGGTATAATTGTAGTTCTTAGTTTCAGCCATGATACCATTTACTCAGAGGACTTATTTAGCCTCCAAAATTCAGTTTACGATGAAAAAAACTTATTTGATAGCAATACCAGGAAATCAAAATTTGATTTACATCCATTCATTTTTCTTTCAGTTTACGGTTTCGCTTTAACTGGAAACAACTATTGCTTTTTAGTCTTTCATGTCAATGTCCAAAGAGTCCAAGCTCCAGGACCATGGATTAGTTTTAATGCTTTCATTACACCCGATCAATGCTGGACTATACTGCTAGTATATATATATATATATATACTGCTAGTATATATATATATATATATATATATATATATATATATATATATACTAGCAGTATATATCTATATATATATATATATATACTAGCAGTATATATCTATATATATATATATATATATATATATATATATATATATATATTACATTATATATATATATATATATATATATAGATATAAACTGCTAGTATATATATATATATATATATATATATATATATTATATATATATATATATATATATATATATATATATATATATATATAATGACTGTTTTCATTTCAGAAATAAACATATCAAGGGTAAAAGGATTGTTAAGAAAGAAAATATTGTGCAACTATTTAATGAGAACACAATATTAGAAATTGAAAAAATGGAGCAGAGATCACAGAATAAGCAAGACAGAAATGGAAAACCTTGAAATAAGAATAAGAATAAGAATAAGAAAACTTGGCTTCAAGAAGATCAAATAAATCAGATAAAAATGAAAAAAAGGTAATAAACAAGAAAAGTGTATTTGTCAGCAAGAAAATATTTGATGTTGCTAATATATGATGATGGGCTGAAAAGTTAATAGGTTGACTGTAAAGGAATGATACTAGATCTGTGAAATCTTGCATGCATTAATTTCAACTCTTGCTATAAATAACTGCATTGTTTTCTTTCAGATAAACTCATATCTGACTGTTCAAATAAGTCTTCAAAAGTAATTAGTAGTGAATTATCTTGAAAATAGACAACATACGGCATTCTGATGTTATCAAGTTTTTCTCAAAAAAAGTATTTAGCTCTCAGACATTCCTGTTGCTATATTAGGGGATGATGTTCACACTTAATCAACAATACAAAAGTGGGCAGCTGAATTAAGGAGGATATGAGAGAGTCCTAAAGATAACCCAAAGTTCTCCATAGAGAATTCTCCTATGAAAAAAATGCCTATTAGATGCCACCACAGAGGAAAATAGCTGATGAGTTAAAATTAATGCATGCAAGATTTCACTGCTTTAGCATCACTCCTTTATAGTCAGCCAATGAACTTTTTGACCCAACACTAATGTTCATCTTGGTGCTAGTATGGTGGGCCTGCACAGACACACAACCCATATGACTGAGTAGACTTTGTTTACCGTTTCTGGGAGAGAGCACATTGTTTGGTGTGACCAACAGTTTGAACCCAGCAGTATACTCAAACTCACAGTCATGATGACTTGGAACTTCAGTTATTGATGGCCTTCAAACAATTCCATTTAGTCAATTTCACTTACAAAGCTTTGTTCAGTTTGTAGTTTGATTTTAAAACACTTTTCTGAGTTGCAGTACGCTGTGATTGTTTCCTAGGTTTGATGACATCAAGAAGTCCTTTTTTCTGATTAAATAGTGAGATTTGAACCTGAATTCCATGGTCAGAAAGCAAATTGAACATGTGTCATATTGTTACAAATGGAAACAAAAAATAATGCAGAATATTAAAATTAATGACAAAAAATATGAAAGCAATCAAACATTAACCACTTTCATACATAGAAATATTTGAGTGAAAAATGACACAAAAGCTGACTTATCAATAGTAACTCTGAGTAATGATTATAGAAGGACCTGAGAGTTGGGCTAAAGGTTAGATTCTTCATGAAAATATTCCACTAACAAGAGTTAGATAGCAATAGGGGATGGTGTAGACTAATGTTTTTGGTTAATATTATAAAGCTCTTTAAAGTAGATATTTGTTTCAAGATAGAAAAATATTGTAAATTTTTAAAGGTTAGATTCTTCATGAAAATATTCCACTAACAAGAGTTAGATAGCAATAGGGGATGGTGTAGACTAATGTTTTTGGTTAATATTATAAGTCTCTTTAAAGTAGATATTTGTTTCAAGATAGAAAAATATTGTAAATTTTTGAACATCATGCCTTTTGAGTCTTCCAAGTCACAACCAAGAAGCTTTATTTTCAAATTTATTTTATTCCACTCCCAGTAATATGTTGTGTCTTAGAGGCATTGTTACCTTGCTTGTGTTGATAAAAAAAATTTTCCAGTAAAAAAGGCTATTCTGCAAAGTTCATTATTGCCCTCCTTACCCCAAAATATCATCAAATTAGTGGAATGAGCCCTTCAGCCTAGCCTGAAAACATTGACTTACATCATTAAATCTAATCCGGCACAATTTTATAAGATGTGAATAGTCATAAAAAACTTTCTGAGATGTAAGATTAGATCACTTTTAGAAAAATTAATGTGATTATAAATTTGCAAAAATAATTCCACTGTTTAATCTGTTGGTCTGGTGGGTAAAAAATTTTTATTCTTTTCACTCGTAAATTCTCTTAAATTTTAGGTTTTAGGGTTTTTCTGAAAAGAATATGGACCTTTTTGCTATCTGAAGTTGTAGCAAGATTTCTTTTTTTTTCTGGTTTTCTTTTTTTTTTATTATTTTCCTAAGTCCTTACATTTCTTTTGTATTCAAAACTTCAGTTTTACTTGTGGATGATAGATGGAAAATTTCTGACCTTATCTACAAGTGATCATCATCTTTAATGTGCTGCCACACAAAATGTCTCTCTATTTATTGATATGAGCTTGTGAACAAAAGAAAGCATAAACAAATAAATGAAAGAAAAAGTGGGGAAAATGGAAAAGAATAAAAAAACAAATGAAAGTACTGGGCATTGCAAAGTGAACAAACTGGGAAACTAGTGTAATTTGAAAATTCAAAATGACTGCATAAATTTTGAAAGAGAAAAATTTTCAGCTGAGTCATTGTAATAACCATTAAGTCTGTACAAATGGCTGGTGTTTTATGAAGTAATTAATGAGAGCAGAGAAAGTGGGAGGGAAAGCTTGGTGTGAATTCAAATCTCCACTTCTGACCCTGAACAATTCATACAGTTAAGAACTATGATTACTGTTTCTTTTTATTTTATTTTTCTTTTTTTCTCTTTTTTTTTTTTTTTACTGTTTCCTGTCTTGAACTTGCTAGTCTTGTCCTGGCTTGGTAACAATGTGAGCCCATGAATATTTATAAAATCTGATTCAAATACATGAAATCTTAAATAGCAAGACTCTATCCCACAATGGTCATTTGACCAAACCCTTTACAGCTTCCCCTTTGACACTTGTATCAAGATGGCTGATAGCCAGCTCAAAAGGACAGGAATCATGGTTGTTTGAAGTAATTTATTGGCTTGTTTGTACGATGTATTAATATTCACAATATTTTTCCTTGACTTATTGGTTTGAAATTACCTGTTATATTTGGTTTTTGTGAAAAGGAACATTATTTCTCTTTATGAATTTTTTTAAATTACTATTCCTGATTTTGTTTTGATCATAACTGGTGGACATTAAAAGGGTGATTACTTCTACATTCATTCATTTAATAAGCTGATCCTCAACTTGTTTGTCTTCTTATTCAGTCAGGTAAAAATTGATGCTGTTTTTATTTTAAGTCATAAAAATATTTGTATTGTGAAATGAAGCAATGTTGGCTTTAATGAGCTAGTTCAGACCAATATACTCATCACTGTGAATTAAAACATGAGTGTCCTTCAAATTGGGAATACATTTTTTCAACAAAAATGTCTTTATTTGTTTGAGAAAATAACTCTAGATGATAAATATTATAATGTGATTTTGAATTAATGGTATTTAAAGATTTTGTCAAACTAATTACTTTTATTATTGCCATGTCCTTTTCAAGTAGCATGTGATCATGGTTCTCCACAACTTCATTTTTAAAATATGGGTAAAATTGTTGCAATAGTTTCTTCAGAAAGATAGTTTCATGTTACAATCTACATTGTTTTGAATTCAGATAAATACTTCTCCTAGACTGACTGTCAGTCAAGGCTAGAGTGCTATTTGACTCATTGTTAGAAGAAATGTCTTTTCTCAAAGGCATTAGTTTAAAACTCAGCTAAAATTTAAACTTGGTTTACCAATTATATACAAAAATTTTCATTAGAAACAAAGAAAAGAAAACTGAACTGTTACATAATATCAGTCTTTCTACATGACAGTGAATGCTGGACAATCTCAAATGAAGAAGAAACTTGAATAATAAAAATGTGAATCTACAGAAGGATACTGAGAATAACATGGACTAAACATGCAAGCAAAGAAAAAGAAACTGGACACATACTTATCATTATTTGATAATTAGAGGGTGTAATGAAGGCAAGAAAGAGATGAAAATGAGGCATAACCTACCTATTGAACTTGAGTAAATCGATGATGGAACAGAGTTTAGGAGAGATAACAGACAAAATTTATTACGATCTACAAAGAACAGGAATTTGTGGAGAGCCATGATAATTAATGTCCCAATGTGACATGGCACATGGAATAAGATTTTTAAGAGGTTTATTTCAAATTAGCAGAAACATAATATAGGTTTCCTATTAAAGTTATTATAGATTGTCCAGTATTTTTTCAACTGAAATAAAAATATGCATTTAATACTTAAAATATTTGGAACATAGATGATGATTATATCAAATCGACAAATTTCATTGCAATTTCTTGAGATTATAACTTAGCATAATCTTAAAATCATAACAATTTTAACCTCTTCAAGTCTAGGGTCAACAATTATCTGTCTGACATCCTCATAATCTGCACTGACTTTCTCCTCTTGCATCCATTCAATAACCTAATTTAGAAAACTCTACTTTGAGTGGATCTTGGGCCTTATACTGGATGGATGTTATTTTTTAGAAATAATCTCTGGAGATTATTCTTTAAAACTGACTCAAATGGAAACCAAATTCTTAATTTTATCTAGGTATTAATCAATGTTGGTAACATTTGAGGATATATTTATATCATACTAGCAGTATAGCCCAGCGTTGCTCGGGTGTAACAAAAGTTTTAAAACTAATCCATGGTCCTGGATCTCAGATTCTTTGGATGTTGGCACAAAAGACTAAAAAGCAATAGTTGTTTCCAGATGAAGTGAAACCGTAGACTGAAAGAAAAATGAATGGATGTAAGTCAAATTTTGATTTCCTGGTATTGATATCAAATAAGTTTTTCTCATTGCAAACTGAATTTGAAGGCTAAATAAGTCCTCTGAGTAAATGGTATCATGGCTGAAACTAAGAACTACAATTATACCTACTTAGAGCCAAACCCGAAGCAAAAACAAAAATAAAAGGGCTGAAAAAAATACAGACATACAGGCAGATAAACAGACACACAAACACACAAACATCTTACCTTTTATATATATATATATATATATATATTATTGATTTTCTGCACTATTTTAAGAGCTGCAACCTTGAAACTTCTGAATATCATTTCTTATGTCTTTGTCTATGAGTGTATCAAATTTTATTAAAATCAGACCACTCCTTCTATCACCCGATTTTTTCGATTATCGATTTTCAATATTTATCGGGGTATCTTGACACAAAACCTAGCTAAGAACACTTGCAGATGCTTGTGGTACAACTGTGTAAATTTTCAAGAAAATCGGTTCAGCCGTTTTGGAGTCTATAGGTAATGGACACACACACACACACACACACACAAACACACACACACACACACACACAGACAACGTTCCATTTATAAATAAGTTTAGATTAGATACCACGTGAATTTCAGCTGATATCTTTTTGTAAGAAATATTTACAATAACTGATTTGCTGATGTGAAATTTATCTTCATTGCTTAATATTGTAAGTTGTTTCCAGGGATAAAATTTAATGAAAATAGTTGTTAAAAGAAAAACTTGTTCAACAGAGTGAGAGCACTTCCCCAAACAACAGAAAGATGTAATAATTATTGTACAAAAATGGCACATGACCAAAAGATTGGGTGGCGAAGGCTGGTTTTCATTTGTCTTCAACTTAGCAAGCCACAATCACTGACCCTAGCATACCACAATAATCCTTATACCAAATCAACACATTCTTACTATATCCACTATAATACATCATAGGGGCACCTCGACAAGGTGTAATGGTTAGCAAGCTTGTCTTGCTAGAACTAGTTACAACTGAGTAGTGAGTTCGATCCTCATTGGGAGTCCCATACTTTCAGCTTTGTGCCACATCTAAGTAATGCATTTCAAACCAAGTGTTCAAGGTTATATGGAGCAAGCTTCCTGCTTTGTTAGGCCAAGCATGTCTATTAGTTTATTCTGAACAGTCCCTCTAACTAGAACATGATATGATACCTTATGGGACAATGCCTGGATATCGAAGAGGCCATGTAAGATGAACTTGAGCGCTAATGAACATTTACGATAGGAGCACTTATGTCAGGGTAAACAGCTGCCTCTTCATCAGACAATTGCACAATGTTCAGGGATGGAAAATTTATATGGCCATCTTTCTTCCGAAATTTGCAATTCCCATCCAATTGTAAACACATCTGGTCTAGGAAAGAGTTGCAATGCATATGTTGGTGAATCTCAACATTAAGCATACCCAGATTGCCTTTAGAAGGGCAGAGGTAACAGATCTCCTGACATACCTTGGGAGCCTTGCTTCCCTACAAGAACAATACCCTTACAAATGCAAATAGTGACATAGGGAAGTGGAAGTACAGATTGTTTGTAAAGAAGAATTGGGTAGATATGTAAATTATATACTTCTGCCTTCCTCTTTAGGAAAAGATTCCTCCTGGACCATATACAAACTGCTGCCTACACCTTCTTATGCATCTGCTACCAATTAATAATCAGGACCAAACCAGACACTGAGTATCTTGACGAGCCTGTCTCTCCAGTGGAAAGGTTTGGAAAGAGAAACTTCCTTCCACTTACCCAACTGCAAACTTGGAATTCTCTCTTACCAAATAATGATGCATTCAATTTCCAGAAGTGAGTCAACCTAGCCTTGGGCTTATGTAAGTTTACATGAACATAAATGAGCTTCTGATCCATGCCAACTATCAAATGGAAACTAGGACAACCGAAGAGCTCTATTTCGACTCTCTTAAGTAGGACTCTCTTGATATAACTAGAATACACCACCAGAGCTGAGGTACCCCTATTAGTCCAAATCCACACTATCTTCCAAGGGTGAATGTTTCAATACTTACCAACAACATTAAACCTATTGATGAAAATTCTTGAAATGGTTTCACATCTAGGTTCTTAGTACTCAATCTTTCTCCAATACAATTTATATTGGTGTCAAGGACAGGATTTCAACCAACTGCTAAAATTACCTGTCAAGATGTTAAAAATAGCTTGATATGCTAAAACAAATCAGGCTGCTCTGCATATAAACACCAATGAGAAGAAGAGCCTTATCCTTTCTGATAAAAACTTGCATGCAAAGCCTGCCTTCCATATTTGTGAAGGCAAGTGCACATGACATATTCACAGGCTTGCTCACCAGCCAGAAAACACTGATTGAGCATCCGTCCAAATGTACTGCATAAAGAAAAAACCCTTTAGACAGAACGCCTTCATGGTTACAAATTGAGAGGCCATCATTGTGATTTTCTAAGCATAGCTTAGATGTGGCACAAGGCCGAAAGTATGGGGCACCCAGTGAGGATCGAACTCATTATTTAATTGCAATAGTTCTAGCGAGACAAGCTTGCTAACCATTACACCACCTCGAGGTGCCCCCAGAGACTATCATTGTCACAGAGGAAGAATTTAAAAAAAAAAATTAAATAATGTCTAAAGGTTAAATCCACTTTAGCAGGAAGGGAAATAAGCTACTGCTATTATTTAGAACACATCTATTAAGCTGAGAAGCAGGAGCTTAATTTGTTAGCCAAGGATGGTGAGTTCAATCCTCAGTAAGACCACAATAGTCAGCATAGTTATGTTAGCACTTAAAGATGGAATTTTTTTCTCACCTGTCAATTTTTTAACTTCCCTAAAATTTGTTTGAAAAAGTCTCTATACTCAGTTTTCACATCATGAATTGCAAATCAGGAAAAAGGGTTTTCAGTAGTTAGGATTTAATACCAGCAATATTGAGAGAATATTTGTGGAAATAATTGGTAGACTTCTTGTAACCTGCAAATACTGGCCAAAATGTCTAATCTTGTTTATTTCACAGAGAAAATGTTGTTACTTTCATAATTACTTGACTGTAGTTATAATACAAATAATGAGAAGATGATACTACTTCAATAATGCAAGGATGTAACATGGAAATTCAAAGATGCTTTGTATCAGCAAAAGATGAAAGTATTTATATAAAGAAAAAATAAAATAAAAAAGAATAGTGCTGAACTACTATAAATCATTCTGTGTGACAGGGAATGTTGGACATTTTCCTTACAGATGAAGAGGAGACTTGAGGCAATAGAGATGTGGTTTTACAGGAGGATAATGAGAATAGCATCGATGAGAGATGAGGGAGTTTAATGAAAGTTTGAATGAAAAGGTCATTTATAATTAAAATCAGAAAAGGATAGTTGAAATTTCTAGGATACATAAGGAAGAAAGAAATCTTGGAAAACTAGACACTCACAGGACATATAAAAGGAAAGAAGAACATAGGGAAATGTTAAGTATCTTATCTAATTTGGTTACGAATGATAGAACAGAGAGTGGGAGAGATATAATACATGTTTGGGTGATCATATCTCAAGAGAGACGTGACTGACTTAGCAGAAGATTTTCTCGTAGTAGGATGCTATTACTCTGTGGTAGACTAGTTGCCAACCAAGGCTACAGAACCCAATCTGTTCTGCTATTTAATCCATAGCTAGAGGAAGAAGTGATGGATTAATACCTTTCCCAAGGGTATTTGTGTGTAAGTGAATGCAACAAATTAGACTTGAATTTGAACTTGGCTCTCCAATTTCTCATTCTGATCCGATAGCCACCACATCACAAAGCACAAGCAACAAACATTACCTTGATCTATAATGGATAGGATGTTGTGGAGTGTCATTTCTTCACATACTGGGGTAACATGTCTCATGAAAGAAAAATTATGCAAAATGAGATAGCTTTTCTTCTTCTTCTATGTGCCCTGTCCTTTCAGGACGTAGGCGATCATGGATCTCCACGTCTCCCTATCCCTTGTGGCTCTTAGTATGTTTGTTCCTGTTGCTCCTGGCAACCCCCGTTCCGTCATCCACCTGATCAGGCCCTGCAAATATGTTATCCGCTGCCTTCCTCTGTCTCTCCTTCCTTCTATCTGTCCAGTCAGTATCAGGTTCTCCAGGCTCTCCTTCCTCATTGCATGTCCCAGGAACTTCAGTTGTCTCTTCCTGATGCTCAGCATCAATTTCCTTTTTGTTGCCATTCTTTCTAACACCTCGTCGTTGCTTGTATGCTCAGTCCACGATATCCCTAGCATCCTTCTGTAGAACCACATTTCGGCCACTTCCAGATAACTTTTACATAACTTTTTTTATCAATATTCTCATCTTTTGCTATATTTTTATATTCAAGTAAAAGTTCTGAATTCATTTGTATCGAAAAGTAATAATGGATATGCTCTTCACTTACAAGAAACTAATCTTCTAATTTATATCTCCTGTCAAAATTAGTTGAGGTAACCAGCATAATAAAGGGGTAGTCAGTAATTATTGGAGAAAATCCAAATAGTGCAGCGTTGATCATCATCTTTTGCAGGAAATTATAAAGACCACATGACAAGTTATTTTGTATATATGACTCTTAATAAATAAAAGTGATAAATAAAAAAGGTAATCATTTTACGATTATTATTATGAATGAAGAGAAAAATATTTGCTGAGATTTTTATGAAAAATGCTACAATAGCTCTAAAGATTGAAGATAGATTCTTCTGCCCATAAATATTAATGAAGCTGACAAAAAAAATTCTTCCCTTCAAAATTTAAAGAGATAAAGCTTAGCTTATTTTGACATTGTCTATTCAGAATGACTTGATGATTGATTTGTTTGCAGAGATTATGACTGAAGACAACTTTTTTAATCTTTCAGATGTTACCAGTCAGAAGACAGAAACAATTTGCTGGGACAACTGAACATATATAGCATCTTTTGAAAAAGATAAGATTTACAGAGAGAATGACAACAAAATAAAAGTGTAAATAGAGTAAATCTGGTCAATCATTTTCTAAGTAATGATTATATATATATATATATATATATATATATATATATACATATATATATATTAATCATTTCACCCCAAGCAAGGCTGTAAGGCCACTGATGCACAAGGGGCTACATAAGAGTAAAAGATTAGATAGGAGGGGAGTAAAGAGAAAGACGAATCAGTTACAGGGGGAGGAGAGTAAAGAGAAAAACGAATCAGTTACAGGGGGAGTCAGAGAAAGGAGCAAGAGAAGGATGGGAATACAGGTGTGATGACAGTTGCAAAGGTAGAGAGAAAGGAAAAGATATACAGGGTGTCATGTGGTTAAAAGATGGGTATTGGCATTGCATTTAAATTCCTGGAGGTTGTAGCCATCAAGAAAGCAAGAATATGGAAGAGAGTTCCACAGGCGAAAAGTGCAAGAAAAGAAGCTACTGGAGTAGAATTGTCGTCCGCATTTGGTTGATCTAACTGTGAATGGGTGAGACCCAGTTGCCAGTCTGACTGCACGAGTAAACTACTGTGGCAGGGGCACCAGTGCCTTAACTTCATTGGAGCAGAAGCCATGAAAATATTTATAGAACAGAGGGAAGCCAAATCCCATCAGTAAGAAAGTGGCTGGAGTCGAGCCGCCAAGTCGGTACCTATCACATTACTGATTCTTCTTTGGAGCCTGTCAAGAACACTAAAATGAACAGCATGGGAGCCTGGCCATATATGACAGCAGTAAACCATGCACAGATGGATGGTTGATATATTTTTTTTAGTTGGACTAATATCTTCATTTTTGTTTTTTTATTTTGATATTTAATTCTTTTTCAGGTGTCTATTGATCCAAGTAGTAAATACCAAACATCTGGGATATCTTTACGATAATTATTATTAATGGAGAGAAAAATATTTGCTGAGATTTTTATGAAAAATGCTACAATAGCTCTAAAGATTGAAGATAGATTCTTCTGCCCATAAATATTAATGAAGCTGACAAAAAAAATTCTTCCCTTCAAAATTTAAAGAGATAAAGCTTAGCTTATTTTGACATTGTCTATTCAGAATCATAAGGGGCTTGTTCTAACAATATCAGTATAAGTTTGTTTGGTCATCAGCCCTTCACAATATGTTCTGCACTTGGCACTTTGTGTTGTCTTTCACCTCAATTCAGGTGTTGGCACAGAATTTCCATCAACGTGCAGAATATTTGTTAACCATTATGAAGCTTTTTCAAACTGTCTTGGAAATATATAAGTTTATATTTTTTCCTATAATAATTATTTACATACATTTTCAGTATATCTCCAGAGTTTATTAAAAAATGAATAAGAAAAAAATACCATATATTTTTTTTCAAAAAATAAATAGAACAATAACAACTTATTAACTGGTTTACATATTTGCTTCTGTTTATACATGCTTTATTTTCTGATTTATATAAAAAAAAATTGCAAGAATTTATTTTATCAATGATATTCTATTGACATCAGTTTAAACTTGTGCATTTTCCCCACATATTGTAAATATTTTGCTTAAAGTTTTGTATTTTCTTGATTTCAGATAAAAAGTTAGAGATTTTCTAGTATATCTCAGTGCAATTTTTACTTTGCAAAATTATATTTTAGAATTATGGCTTAAATATATGGAAAAATGTATCAGTTTAAACTAACACCAGGAAGATATCATTTAAAAAATATATTAAGAAATGTTAGATGTGTGCTCATGTTCACTCTATATATATATATATATATATATATATATATATATATATGTACAATGTGTGTGTACTAGATGTTTTTAACTGTATGCTTATCGATAATCAAAGGATGAATTGTAGTTTCTCAAAGGCCAAGGAAGCCAAATGTTTTGCACAATCATTTTCTTTGGTTACACATCTGAGGCTGAAGTCAGGTAAGCATGCAGAGAAAATTGCAAGTGGGGAAAGAAACCCTCACTATTGGGGCAGGAGCGGGCGCCTTCCTTTGTCTTTCTTGGCTCACCTTCAGGCACTGTATATGCCATTTGACTTGGAAGTTGTTTGCTACCTTGGAGCATAGATTATACCATTTGAACAAATCAGAAACCGTGTGTTCAAAATCATTAGACAGGAAATTGGCCCCTTTTGAGTTTTGACTTGAAATTATCTTTGTTCCTCTCCCTCATGAGTGACCAAAGATAATATTTTATTTATCAATAAGAGTTTGGTTTCTTATTTTTATATCATATATATACACTACTGGCTATAATTATTAGACCACTTCAGTGTTTTAAAATAATGATGTATTTAATACTATTTTTTAGTATTTATTGCCAAGTGAATAATTGTAAATGAAAATAGAATGGTTCTTTTGTTAATACTGCAAAATAACATGTGCATCAAATGAATTTATAAATATTTAATAATTATCTATATAGCAGTTTCATCAAGGAAAGAATGAAAAATATTTAGGGTGATTCAGGCAAATCCATCTTTGCTTCCTTGACTTGTAAAATTTTGCAAACTAATAATAACAAAAGAACCATTCTATTTTCATTTAGAAATATCCACTTGACAATAAATACTAAAAATAGTATGAAATACATGACTTCTTTTAGGAAATCATATATAATGTTCTATTGGGATTTTTATTACTTTAAATGTTACTTTTAGTGGATTCCCAAATGTGCCCTCTGACAAGATTCATGTCTACATACACTTTTCCAGGAGAAGTTGCTAATTAATCCAACAAGCTTTGACCATTCAGCTATGAAGACACTATTTACATTTTTTGGACTATTGTCCTCATCTTTGTTGCCATTTATACAATGTTTCAGCTGTTGTATGCTCTGATCTTCTTCAGGTGCTAGAAATTTTGAACCAAACCCTTTATTACGATCACTGGGGTATATCATTCTCATTCTTTGTGAAAAGCCTCTTTTGTTAGTCATGAGATTTATCTCTCTAACCTGACTCTCTAAGTTACTTGTTCACCACTGCTGTAGCCTAGTATTGAACTCACAACTTTTTGGATCAAGTCACTAAAAAATGCCTATATCTACTGGGCCATGTGTCCTTAAGAACAACAACTGAATTTCTGGTACTTATAAATGTAATTAATATCAAAACATACTAGAGAAAACCATTAACATAAAAAATTGCAATATGAACTCTGGTAAAAATTAAATATTGAACATTAGGTTTATAAGTCCCAGAAATTCAGTTGATACTGTTCTTAAGGATACATGGCACAATGGATATAGGTGTTGGTTAGTTCCAGTGACTTGAAAGAGTTGTGAGTTCAATACCAGGCTACATCAGTGGTGAACTTAGTAAGTTAGAGACTCAGGTTAGAGAGAGATAAATGAATTAAATGATAATGAATGACACTGGTATCTCATTTTAACAGATATATTTATTAAAAGTACACAAAAATATCCTGAAATACTAAAGAGTAAATTTATTCAATAAAATCAACATTGCCTTTAACTACAGCCCTCAAGACAACTTTCAAATTTCCTGCAACTCCTCTGGACAATCTTCTTGTTTAAGTTGGTGAATGCTATCATAATCCTTGCCTTCAGTTCATCTTTGGTGTTACAAGAAGTTTTGTTGGTTTCTCACTCAACTGCACCCCATACATAATAATCAAGGGGGTTAAAGTCTGGGGAGTTAGGCGGCCAGACATAAGGGGTAATGTGTTTGCACAAACTTGTCTGACAGCCATGACTGGGATTTTCTGCTTGTGTGTCACGATGCAGTCCTGTTGCCAAATATAAGGTCTTCCAGCAGCCACCTTTTTAACCCACCTTTTTTGCTTAGGGCCTATCACGTTGAATACACCGATTCTTGTTCGATCACAGAAGTTAAGCAATGTGAGCCTGGTCAGTTCCTAGATAGGTGACCGCTTGGGAATACCAAGCACTGTAAGCGTTCAGTGACGGATGTGCATTGTGGTGCAGTGGATGTCGGCTTGGAAAGAGAAATCGGTGAGCCGAGTTCAAATTTTGAGTACCCTGCATTCACTTAAGCACTGGTACCCTTGGGAAAGTTTTAATCTGTCACTTCCCTCCAATTATGGCTTAAAAAATCAGTGAAACTGATGAAATGTAACTGCAATTTCTACTCCAACAGCTTCTTTTCTTGTACTTCCCGCCTGTGGAATTCCCTTCCGCATGCTTGCTTTCCCGACGGCTATAACCTCCAGGAGTTTAAATGTAAGGTCAATAGACACCTCCTAACACACTAACCCTCCCATTCTCTCCAACTCTCTCCCTATGTACATCCTAACTCGTCTATCACCCTGTGTAACCCCCTGCACTATAGTGGCAGTGGAATGCCTTGCTTGGGGTGACATGATTAAAAAAATAAATAAATAACAGGATGGGGCCTGGAGGCAACCCATCTTGTGTTGGTGTCAAAATAAAAGCACCCTTCAATATTGTATTTTGGCTTTAATTTCAGTTGAAAACAAAGGCAAAAATTCTCCAACAATATTAGAACCAACTTAATAAAAATTTATCCAAATGTTGGAGAATTTTTGTCTTTATTTTCACCAGAAATTAAAGCCAAAATATAATGTTTAGAACGGCTTATGATTAAACATAATAAACATTCATTGTCTCTTATATTTGGCAGTATATCTTTAGAAAATATATATATATATACTGCTGGATTAAAAACTCGATTGTTTAAATATTTTACTAACAGTATTTCTTATTACTATAAATGTTATATTTGGTGGGTAAACATGTTTAAGTCAACATTCCTTTGATTTATATAATGTTTCTTAGAATAAGAAATATGTGTGTATATGTGTATGCTAAAACACACATGAATCTATTTTCATTTTTTAGTATTTTCTATGAATAAAAATAGATTCTTGAGTTTAATTGGAAACTTAGTTTATGATGAACAAAGAGATCTATTTTGAATGTTCCAAGAGAACAATTTTTATCCTGAAAAGGGCAAGTTACCTTGCTGGATTTGATATAGTGAACTGTTTTAAGAAAAATATTCTTCATTTTGTTATCTTGAGACCTCTGAACATTGCTTTATTCTTGAGAAGGCTAAGATTATCTTCATTTTGCTGTGTGTAATGTGCAATAATTCAGAATGTAATGTTGTTCGCTATTGACCAAAAAATGTTTCTCCCTTTTCCTTTCTTTTTTTTTTCTGTGTCTTCTTTTTTTTTTTTACCAAAGAGATTTCTCTTTTCAGACTTCTACAACCACCTACTGCTGCTGTCTCATAAAAGAAAACTAAAAATGGTTTGAAATTCTGCTCAATCATTTTTAATCTCAAAACAGAGGTCTATCTTTTGCAGTTATCATCTTCACCCTTCCACTTTTAGTCTGAATAGAAAAGGAGCCAAAACTCTTTTTACAGTTTTTGAAAAAAATTCACTTGCTTTTTCCACAACTTTTAGCTTTTGCTCAAAATAAATGTTACTCATACGTATCTGTATATTTTCAGAAATTCTAACTTCATTCATAGATTCTGACTTAGCTATAATTATATATTTATGTAAATACATATATGTTTAACACTTAACTTTTACAATATATCTATATATATATATATATATATATATATATATATATATATATATAGGTATAGATGTCCAGTCCATAAATGGCAAGGATAATCCAACAAGATCAACTTAATCTAAAATATTAAGTGTTATTAAGTGTTATATGTATATAGAGAGCTCAATGGATGTTAAACAGAGCAATATGATATTTATAAATAAAAACTCAACACATCATTTAATTGGTCACCAATTTAAATGCAGTGTTGAGTTTTCCTTTATATATATATATATATATATATATATATTTTTTTTTTTTTTTTTCTAAACATATACTGTTAAATATAAGAGGCAATGAATGTTTATTATGTTTAATCATGAGCCATTCTAAACATTGTATTTTGGCTTTAATTTCAGTTGAAAATAAAGACAAAAATTCTCCAACATTTGGATAATTTTTTATTAAGTTGGTTCTAAGCTTTCGGCTCACATGAGCCATCTTCAGAGAGGTTGCATGTTGTCTCTTATATTTAACAGTATATGTTTAGAAAATTATCTGCTGCCTCGATAAAATATATATATATATTAAATTTGAAAATAATAGATTCCAACAAAAAATAACTTGTGTGTAGTGTTTGATCAAGTTTTGAGGAAGTGTGTTAGATGAAGAACTTTTCACCACCGTCCCTCTATATATACAGTGTGCGATTGGTAAATTGTCTCATTTTCATGCTATTAATCTCATGCTTATTTTGTTTTTGAATTGGTCAACTGCAGTAGAGCACAATGACACAATTCACATTGACAGAAACTTAGAAACTGCATGCTGTACTGCTTGATATTTGTGCTGGAAGCTCCAATATGAACATTTCCCAGTGTTTGGGTGTCAATCTGAGGACAGTGCAGAAAATTTGGAAAGAATTGAATGAGTCTAATGGTGATCATGAAGATACAGTGGCTTTGAAAACTCATTTTGGTAACAAAAGAACTCCAAAATCAGACTTGACACAAAGGCCTACATCAAATACCTTGAGTTGGTAGTGTTGTCCTGGGTCAAGAGAAAGATCCTCGATCTGGTAATAGGACTCCAAACCATGCCATACAAGCAGGAGAATTCAGTCAGATAATTTCTGTGACCACATTACCCCTTACATCTACCCACCTAACTCCCCAGACTGCAATCCCTTTAATAATTATGTGTGATATTCTGATTGAAACACCAAAGATGAACTGAAGGCATGGATTATGTCAGCATTCATAAACTTAAACAAGAAAACAATCTAGAAGAGATGTAGAAAAATTGAAAGTTGTCTAGGACCTGTGATTAAAGCCAATGGCAATTTTATTGAATAAATTTACTCTCTAGTATTTAAAGATATTTTTGTGTAATTTTGGTAAATATATCTGTTAAAATGAGATTTTTTAAAAAATTTTGTGTTATACCACAATTTATGCATTAACCCATGTGTATATATATATATATATATATATATATATATATATATAGTCATCAGCAGACAGATCTTAGACTCCAATTGCTTTTTTAACCCAGGATTGAAACCCGACTGAATTAGTGTCAGTCGGCGATTCTACCTCTGGGCTATAGGTGTTCAGTCAAAGAAGGCAGATTTTTAGCATGTATATTATCATTATACATGCCCAATAGCCAGTGTGCTCTAATTCATTACAGAATGAGCGATGCATATGTGCGCCAGAGTAGCTACTGTTTATATATATATATATATATATATATATATATATATATTAACCATTGCACCACATTGAAGTGCCAGTTTTTTTATTTAAATGAAAAATAAATCTCATATAGGCTTACAGCCGCATCATGTTGAAACAGTGGTTTCCATATAATTACTGAAGTAAAGCAACATTGAGCCTGGACAGTATCTCGATGGCTGACCACTTTGGATTTGCAGGTGGTGTTTGTGGTGCAGTGGATATTGACTCGGAATGAGAGATTGAGGTGCTGAGTTCAAATTCCAGTTGAATTCCTTGCATTCACTTATGCACAAATGCCCTTGGGAAAGGTATTAATCCATCTCTGCCCTCCAGTTATGGGTTAAATATTAGGACAGAGTGGGTTCTATAGCCTTGGTCGGCAACCAGTCTACCGCAGAAAGCAATGGCAACCTACTGCGGGATAATCTACTGCCCAGTCAGTCATGTCTCTTTCAAGATATGATCACCCAAAGTATGGCAATTAACTGACTGACAGAATTTTTAATTGGAGAGTTGAGTTCCAGTTCTTGTTGGGTTCATTAAAATCACTTAGACACAAATATCCTTGGGAAAGTTATGAATCCACCTCTTCTCCCCCAACCTATGAGTTAATTAGTAAGTCTTGTATCAGTAAATTATTATTATCTCAAAAATAATTCTTACAATCTAAAAATATATTTTGTCTTTAAATAACCTGCAAAGGGTTGATGAACCATGTGGAAAAACTCAATCAAAATCTCATATATTCTTTATTACTTTGGAGAAAAATTTGCACATGTATGTGTGGGTGTGTGTATTTTTTCCACATGTATATATATATATATATATATATATATATATGACTTAATTTGTTTGTTTAATGGCATATCAACTCCTTATGAATCATTTAATTCCAAAATTTATGTTTCATAGGAGGTTTGAACTAATACAAATATGTTACTCTGCTTTTACAATTGAATACATAGTAGATGATACTCAGCTTTTGTGTATATACATGTTTGTGTGGACATCATTACTAGAGGTAATGATATGTATGGTTTACGTTGTACTTTTGAAGTCATATATTGAAATACAGTTTGATTTAAAAAGTTGTAGGATATTATATCAATTAATGTCAAGAAAGAGTTCTTTCATGTTGATTGATGTACTGTTGGTAATTTTACTAAAAATGTATTGTTGGTAATTTTCTTTTTATATACAAATGTATTGCTGGTATTTATACTATAAAAATGTACTTTTGTACTTTGATAGTGTTTTGTTTTTGTTTGGGGGTTCACTATTTGCCCATAGCTGGGGCCATAACTGGTGCTACCACCCCAGGTCAGGTGAACCTTGGAAAAATAGCAATTAAAAGATGGTTCCATAGGCCTTAAAATTTGTAAAATTCTGATTAGATTGCTGGATATAATTTAATATATATATATATATATATATATATATATATATATATAGTCATCTGCAGACAGATCTGTTTTGCTGTATCACAGCTCATCAGTACGGTTAGTCAGCCGATTGCCTTTTACCCAGAATGGAAACCCAACCGAATTGGTGTCAGTTAGTGATTGTACCTCTGATCTACGGGTGCTTGGTAGAAGGAGGCAAACTTTTTAGCATGTATATTATCATTATACACGCCCAATAGGTGGGAATGTTCTAATTCATTGCTGATTGAACGATGCGTAGATGGCAGAATAGTTACTGTTTTTCAAAGTCTACCATTCTTCCAGAGTGCTCAATCAGGGTGTGACATATATATATATATATATATATATATATAGTGTATCAAGGCAGCAAATTTAAATCCGGTCATAACATGTTACATTGCATTTGAATACATGGTTCTGTTGTCATTTCGCACTATCACGCGGTGTGATGTCATAGAACCGAATTGCAAATTTGCAAACTGTGTTTGTTATTTTTGGTAACTATTGCCATTGCCTAGCGGAGTTTTATGTCAATACAAAATAAAATCGTCGGTGATGGTGGATGTTACTGTATTACCGTCTTAATAACCTCTGAAGATGGCTCATGTGAGCCGAAAGCTTAGAAGCAAATTAATAAAAAATTATCCAAATGTTGGAGAATTTTTGTCTTTATTTTCAGCTGAAATTAAAGCCAAAATATGACGTTTAGAATGGCTCATGATTAAACATAATGGACATTCATTGTCTCTTATATTTAACAATATATATGTATTATACAGATGAAAGAAAAGTATTTTTTCTTAGATTTAGAGGCATTATTGCTAAGTATTAACCTGCAAAGCAACCCTGTATTTATTTTCCAGATTCTACAAAAAGTCTTTATGTCAGATGAAATAGCATTAGCTATGATCATTTTGACTTGCATTGCATTACAGTAAAGTAAAAAATTTAAAAGTATTTCAGCAATAAAAACTAATACAGAAATTTCCTGACTGGACTTCAATGACTTTAAAAAAATAGTTAAAGTATTTTAATTTTTTTTTAATGTTTTTTTTTAAAATTAATTCAGTAATATCTATATCGTAATATAATATTGTTTTCACATGATTGAAATTTTAGTTTTTCATTTTCCCATTAAAACATAAGATAAATTGATGCAAAATCTGTGCAAAATATTTTTGAATTTGTTATCTATTCTCTGCAAGATCTGCCATTACAGTATTATTTTAAATATTTATATAGTTACTAGTGTACTCAGGCAATAAAAACAATGGTAATTGTTATGGAAAGTTTATAGAAGCAACAAAACAGAGATCAAGAATACACAGCTAAAATAGAACTGTTTAATTTATCTGTTTCCTTTATAGTTTTTAGAGTGTCAGTGCTATTTATTATTTATTGTATGTAACATAATATAAGTCACTCTTTGCTCAGTATTTTTTTGTGTTTAATATAACAGTGCTTAGTTACCTTCTATTTTAGCTGTGTGAAATTGGGGAACCGAGTTTGAATTCCAGTTGAATTCCTTGCATTCACTTATGCGCAAATACCCTTGGGAAAGGTATTAATCCATCTCTTCCCTCCAGTTATGGGTTAAATAATAGGACAGATTGGGTTCTATAGCCTTGGTCGGCAACCAGTCTACCACAGAAAGCAATGGCAACCTACTGCGGGATAATCTTCTGCCCAGTCAGTCATGTCTCTTTTGAGACATGATTGCCCAAGTGTGTATCACGTATGGCACTTAACTGACTGATTCTTGATCTGTTTTGTTGCTTCTATAAACTTCCTATAACAATTTTTGAGGCACTAAGGAAAACAGCTCACCAGAACAATTGCTATGAAAATATTTGTAGAATATAAAGCGGTAGGCCATAATATGTCAGTGGGAAAGTAACTGATAAGTCAAGGTTGATTAAATGTTTTGAATATTAATTTTTTGAATATTAAGTTTTGATTGGTGATCTTTTTCAGATGCTCCCTAATTTACAAATAAATATTTTAAATATACAAAGAAAGTTTTTTCCCACAACTCTTTTATATCCAAGTACTTACGCGCAAATACCCTTGGGAAAGGTATTAATCCGTCTCTTCCTTCCAGTTATGAGTTAAGTAACAGGACAGATTGGGTTCTATAGCCTTGGTCGGCAACCAGTCTACCGCAGAAAGCAATGGCAACCTACTGCGGGATAATCTTCTGCCCAGTCAGTCATGTCTCTTTCGAGACATGATCGCCCAAGCGTGTATCACGTATGGCACTTAACTGACTGACTGTAATTTCTTCTAGAGTTCAGATCAGAGTGAATGAAATATATCTTATGTCAAATGATAAAGAGTGGGTGATGAATTATTTTCCAACCTGCAAGACTAATTCCACAGACAAAATGTTGCTTGCTTCTCACTATTACTATAGCAAATATTTTAAATGTGTTACATTCCTTAGTCCCATCAACTCAGACATTCACATCTACAACAAGTCATACTTTGTTAATGGTGTCAAATCATACCTATTTCCTCTGTGTTTCATTGGTAATGAGTAAACACCACTCAAGCAGCAGCTTCCACAGAACTGTTAATTTAGTATTTGTCTATACTTCTGGGATGTGCGTTGTGGTGCAGTGGATATCGACTCGGAACAACAAATTGGGGAGCCGAGTTCGAATTCCAGTTGGATTCTTTGCATTCACTTATGCACAAATACCCTTGGGAAAGGTATTAATCCATCTATTCCTTCCAGTTATGGGTTAAATGACAGGACAGATTGGGTTCTCTAGCCTTGGTCGGCAACCAGTCTACCGCAGAAAGCAATGGCAACCTACTGCGGGATAATCTTCTGACCAGTCAGTCATGTCTCTATTGAGACATGATCGCCCAAGCGTGTATCACGTATGGCACTTAACTGACTAACTGACTGACTATACTTCTGAGATTTTTTTTTTATAATTGTGTCACCCTAAGCAAGGCATTTTACTGCCACTGTTGTGCAGGGGGTTACATAGGAGGAATGTTGAGGAGTGAGAGGTTGCAGGGGGTGTCAGGAAGAGAGTAGGAGAGGGAAGAGTTTACTGATGAGAGTGGGGTGGACAAGGAGGAATGTTATGAGGAGTGAGAGGTTGCAGGGGGTGTCAGGAAGAGAGTAGGAGAGGGAAGAGAGTACTGATGAGTGTGGGGTGGATGTAGAAAAGCATGAGAGAGAGAATGTAAATTAGTGAGACAAGAGATGACTATTGACTTTACATTTAAAGTCTTGGAGATTGTAACTGTCAGGAAAGCAAGTATGTGGAAGAGAATTCCACAGGTGGGAAGTGCGAAAAAAGAAGCTGCTAGAGTAGAATTTGCGTTTACAATTTACTGGTTTCACAGTAAAAGGGTGGTATCTAGTTGCTAATCTGGTGGCTCGAGAAAATTTGTATATAGGGGGTACCAGTGAGCTAAGTTCATCAGAGCAGAAGCTGTGAAAGTATTTGTAGAAGAGACACAGGTGAAGCCACACTGTGTCGGTGAGAAAGCGATTGTATCGTAGCTGCCAAGTCAAGATCGATCACATTACAGATTCTTTGTTGGATTTGGTCAAGGACACCTAAGTGGATAGCAGGAGCACCAAACCAGATATGGCTGCAATACTCAATGCACGGGCGGATAGTAGACTTGTATATGTGCAGGATTCTTTTGGACGGAAAAACTTCTTGGCCCTACACAGAGAACCGACTTTCTTAGCAGCCGATTTAGCTATGGATTCTATATAGTTTGAGGTCTGGTGTGAGAGTTAACCTGAGGAGGTGCAGTGTTTCGTTTTCAGGAAGAGAAGCCTGGTCTATGAAGTAGTTTGTATAATATTTACATTGTTTGGACTGTTGTCCTTATCTTTATTGTTATGTTTATGTTATTGCAACTGGGCCATGTGTCTTCAAGGATAAAAGCATTGGTTAGATCCAGTGACTTGACCCAAAGAGTTGTAAGTTCAATACCTGGCTACTGCAATGGTGAACAAATAACTTAGAGAGTTGAGTTAAAGGGAGATAACTACATGACATCCAGAAGTAGCATCACACATAGAATGAGAAAGATATACGCCAGTGATCAAAATAAAGAGTTCGGTTTGAAATTCCTATCCCATGAAGAAGGTCAGAGCATACAACGGATGAAACATTGTGAACATTGCAATAAAGATCAGGACAACAGTTCAAACAATGTGAATAATGTAACTGTTACTTTGTGGAAAACTCCTGAGAAGATGCTTTCTTGACTAGATCAATCTTAATCTTTTCAGGTCCAGGGTCAACCAATATCTATCTGACATAAACATATAATATTCAGTTATTCCTTTCTCCTTCCCAGAAATTTAATTCAGTAACCCTCTACCTTGAGAGGCTCTTGGCCTTTGAAGTGAAAAAATGAATAATTTCCAATAAAAGATTACAATAAATCAGCATAAAAAATCTTTTTAGTGAGTTTTTAGTCACATGTTTTATTTTCTTCCATACTGACACATGCACAGTAAATGCCACTTAGATGTTAAACTAATGTGCATAATCGAACTGTATATCTTTATATATATATATGTCCAGAGCAAACCAGCAATTTTTATTCTTTTTAATACATTACCTTTTCTAATTTTGTCTGTTTTCATGCTTACTATAGTAAGAAAATATATGCACAAGCATTGGTAGCTATAAGTAGTCTGCATTTTGATAAGTATGGCTGATTATCAAAAGAAATGCTTTTTGCACTTTATAGAGATCTTTAAATAGCCTCAATTTGGAATTCTTAACACTCATTCATTGTTATATTAGCTGCTCCCTTATAAGGGCATATTCAGCATTCGTTGACCAAACAGTGTTATTGTTAGTGCAAATCTATAAAAAAATCTTTCTAAAAACAGTTTTCAAGAAAATATGCATCTCAAGTCTTGTTATTTTTTTTTTCAGTATTGATGGCCATTTTCTTCTTAATCTTTTGTTTAAGGTAATGTTAAAGATAATCATAATCATGTCATTAATTTTACTTGGTTACATGTGCTATCCATTTTATATGCTACCACTGCTGAATGTTCTCAAGTGATGTGTTTTGTTATTTGAAGCACCAATTCTATTGAGCCACTGTTGATTCACTTGAAATCATTTTTAATCATGAATTTGAAAAAAAATGTTTTTATATAGCTGATATTTTAGACATTCTGAACAAATGGAATGCCATGCATGAGAGTAGATATGACAAACTTATTTAAAAACATTACTTGAGTTCTTCAGTTGATATTTGAGTATCTATGATACTGGATAAAACCCCTCCCTAGCGTAGCCTGTTTGGTGTTCAATTTTCTTATTTCCTGTACTAAATTTATTACTGGTCTACACATTGAGGCATTTGAAGTGTTTAGTATGTATTATTTCTCTATTTTACATTTTTTATGATGGATTCAAGTTATGTGCTATTTCAGTTTTAGCTCATGGGTTTTGGAAAGGTCTGTTATAAGCCCTAATTTTTGGAACACTTAGTAAAAAATGCTGAATATTATTTTTTTCAAAATTTCTTTTTCTACTCATATTATATCAACAAAATACTCACCGTATTATAAGTACACTGGCCTCTGGAGGGAAAATTGAAACACTTTTATGAAAATCCAAAAAACTAAAAATTGTGGGAGTATGACTATTTGTTTTGGTTACTCTTTCAGTGAGATTTTGGACAGGAGACACCTCCAACCACATTGTGCTGAGATAAAATCTGAAGATATCCTAAACACAGGGTTGAAACACTGCAAAGGTAGAGGATAGCAGCTTATATCCCAGTAGATGCTCAAGGCATGGGATCTCTGAGAAAATACCCATTCAGTGTCAGTTAATCGCCATACGTGATACATGCTTTGGGCGATCATGTCTCAAAAGAGATATGACTGACTGGGTAGAAGATTATTCCGCAGTAGGTTGCCATTACTTTCTCCGTTAGACTGGTTGCTAGACAAGGCTATAGAACCCAATCTGTCCTATTATTTAACCCATAACTGGAGGGAAGAGACAGAATAATACCTTTCCTAAGGGTATTTGTGCATAAATGAATGCAAGAAATTCAACTGGAATTCAAACTAAGCACCCTGATTTGTCATTCTGAGTTGATATCCATTGCACAACAACACATATCCCCATAGGGTCCACTCAGTGATGACTGAAGATACATGTTTGGTTTTTTACAGTATTGAAGTTACCAGCACTTTTTCCTCTGCTGAGCTGTTAGAGAAGGAAGAGACGTGTAATATTTTATCTGTGAGAAAGGGATTGTAAGGTGGAAAATAATTTGTTACCCACAAGGTCACATAGATACTTTCATAATCCACAAAGACTGAAAAGTAAAAACTGTGCAGTTCCAGCCCATGTACAGCTGCAGTATATTTTTTTGTCTTTAAATATAAGGTCGTACATAACAGGAGTAATCTGGATTTTACTAGTGATGTACAAAAAAGTCAACTATTTTTCCAGCATTCTTAGTGATGAAAATTCTACTTTAGGTTTTAGGTGACCTCAATAGGCATTCAAGGCAAGAGGTCCTTTTTGTGAGAATACCAGTTCATTACAAGATGTTGTGGCGGATAGGAAATAAAGAACTAAAATCAACTTTCTTCACTTTTACAAAAATTCACAATGACTTGTGAAATCTTGGTTTTTGCCAAATAGAAAAAGGATTGACCATGTGCTTAAAGAAAAAGTAAATGTTAAATTGATTTTGACCAATGGAAGCAATTTGCAAGATTAGAGACTTAGCGATCCAGTGCAAAAATCTGAATGACTATAAATCAGCGCCAGTCATTCAGTCAGCCAGATGGAAGCAAGCAAGAAAACAAGCTAAAATATAACAGAAGCTTCAAGTTCAACCCGGACATTTGTCCTCTTTCTGCTTCTTTCTCGTGTGCTGATTCATTTTACTTCTTCTCCATCCAAAGACATTCCTACCAAACAAACACTTATACATACATATGTACACACGAACTCTTATCAACCAATTACTACTACGAATATTTTCTACAACTCTTGATACCCTTAACTTTCTCATTGAACATCAATTTCCCTGAGTCCATGTTATTCTTTCCTGTTAATAAATTTCGATTTAACATGAAAAATGTATATTTTATTCTTCCACTATTCCACACAAATCCACTCATTCCAATCTCCAATATGATAATAACATTCTGATAACTCTGGATAAAGCTGTAGGGAGTTTGGTATTGTATGACACAAGGCCAGATTCAAAAACATTAACCATCTCCCTGTAGCTTTAATGAGAAATTTCAGGATCTGCTCAGTGATGATGGAACATTGCTCATTTGTTTTTTGAAGTATTGTATGCTATCTTTTTATATAATGCTTGCCTTCTTGTTCAGATCTTCAGTCTGTATCTACTCAAAAGTACATGTCTGTTAATTTTATTTTCACATCCTTAGCAAATTTTACACATATAATTGCTTAAGATTTGCTGAATTTGTAAAAGGAAAAAAAAGTTGTGAAAGAAAGAAATAGTGAGCAAAGTGATTAAGGGGAGGTTGGGATGGAAAATCATGAAAATTGGAGAATTTTACATTTTTCATCGAGGGGTAGAGCAAGAGACAAAAAAAAATCTTATGTATTTTTCATATCTGAAACTAATATATTCTTCAACATCTGTCTATATGTCTGAGATGATATATTGTAATTATTTACACTGTTTATATTGTTTGGATTGTTCTCCTCATCTGTGTTATCATATTCATAATATTTTGACCATTGTACACTTTGGCCTTCTTCAGGCAATATACATTAGGAAATAACTAAAAATGAGATATCCAAAAAAGGCATGGCACATAGAACTGAACAATCTACCCCAGTTTGGTTTGAAATTCTAACATTTAACATCTGAAGAAAGTTGGCGCATACAATGGCCAGAATGTTGTGAATATGATAATAAAGATCAGGACAACAGTCCATACAATGTAAATAGCCTAAATAATCTATTCTTGTTTAATACTTTTATAAAAAAACTAGATAGTCAAGCATTGGAAAGGATCAGAGAATGAGAAGCTATAATGAAAGAGTGAGGGAAAGGCAGAGGCATGAAATAATGAATAATCTTTGTTGTCAACTTGTGTGGAATTCCTCTATGACCAATTAGTTGATAACTGATGTACATTCCATATATTTTGAAGGGTGGGCGTCTTCTTAGCTATCTTGAACAAATATGTGTAAATTTTTGCCAGCCTCATATGGATTTTATATTTTTATCAATGATCAAAGTTTTATGGCTTTTCATACATTAATAAATTAATATACTTCATGCATCTCTTGATTAATGGCAAGAAGATGAAAACAAAATCTCATTTTTAAATACTTTTGGGATACTGAATTTTCCAATAAATGTTAATAGGTTATTAAAAGATAATGATTTTCTTTGTGCTTCATAAATTTAATGTGATTGAATAAAGTTATTAAAATTTTCAATATTAAAGTTTCTATTTTTTGTCATGATAACACGAATATGTTGAATAAACATTTGATTAAATAAAGTGCAAATATAAATAACTTCATAAATATTAATTATATAAAAATAATTGAAGACTAATTTTTTTGTATATTACTACTTAATGATTTTTACTATAATTATTGGCGTTTCAGTTTTTATTTTTCTTATTCTTTTTTCTACAGAGAATTACATAAAGATAAACATACCTTTTAGTATTTATAAGAATTCTAAATCTAGTCATTGATTTATTAAACAGAATATATTTTGTGTGTATGTGTACATATGTGTGTGTGTGTATATATATATATATATATATATATATATGAAATGATGGCTGGCCACTTGTATCCGAGGATGACTATCTACTAGAGCAGTGGCTAGTCCCTGTTGCAGACATCTGCTCAGGCACACTTGTGTTTGTTCAACACCCACAGATCCCACCTGTAATCTATGCTGCAACTACGCTGAGTGGACCTTAGTTACAGATTCTTGGAGCAAGAGCATTATCTAGCATGATCAACAATGCCAGAATGCTCAAACCCTCAGTCATGATAGTTTGTGACTGTGCTAGCACAATCATCAATGGCTCCTAAAGGGTTCTGTTTACCAAACTTTACTCACAGGGAGTGGATCAGCTTGTAGTATGGTTTTTAGGCGATTTCCAAACGTGTCACAGGCTGAGATCCCCTCCTCCAGACCAATAATATTAAGAAGTCATCTTCCTAACAAATCTACTATGGTGAGACTTGAACCAAGATATCATAGCCAGTAAAAAAAATGTTCTAACCACTTGGCTATGATCCCATATATATGTATAGAAAAAAATCTGAATTTGTGAAAAAATACTTATGAGGGGACAAAGAAAATTTTTAGAATTGACCTCTGTCTATGTGTGTGTGTGTGTATATATATATATATATATATACACACACACACACACACACACACATATATATATATATATATATATATACACTACCGGCCATAATTATTAGACCACCCCTGTTTTTTAAAAGAACCAATGTATTTCATACTGTTTTTAGTATTTATTGCCAAGTGGATAATTCTAAGTGAAAATAGAATGGTTCTTTTGTTATTATTACTTTGCCGAATTTTACAAGACAAGGAAGCAAAGATGAACTTGTCTGAATCACCATAAATTTTCTTCATTCTTTCATTGATGAAATTGCAATATAACTAATTACTGAATATTTACCAATTCATTTGATGCCCATGTTATTATGCAGTATTAACAAAAGAACCATTCTATTTTCATTTACAATTATTCACTTGGCAGTAAATACTAAAAACTAGTATGAAATACATCATTTTATTAAAACACTGGAGTGGCCTAGTAATTATGCCGGTAGTATATATATATATATATATATATATATATATATATATATACAAACACAGACAGAGGTGAATTCTAAAATATTTCTTTGCCCCCTCATAACTATTTTTTCACACTTCTAGATTTTTTCTTTATGCTGATTTTTTTTTATTTCTTCAGAATGAGGATAATCATAGCTCCCTAGAACATCTTAACTTTTGTAGTTCTTAATAACATTTATTTTATGGTGCATCTCTCCTAACTCTGTTCACAAAAGTTTGTCTATTAGGTGGCCTACTGCTGCTTTTGCCTTTTATATTTCCTGTGAGTGTCATATTCTCCAAACTCTGCTATTTCAGTTATTTCTTTTGGATTCTAAGTATGTGTACTTTGTATTTTCCTTAAAACCTCCTCATTACACACATGTTCTGTCCATGGTATTCTCTGAATGCTTTTGTAAACTACATTTCTGTAGACTCATCTCATCTTCATCTATGAGGAGATTGTCCAGCCTTCACTACTATTTAAGATCAATATTACATAACAGGTGATCACTCTTTTCTTTGTTTCTAAAAAAAATTCATTAGAATTTTTTATATTGAGTATAATTTTATCCTTTGAAGATTTTCTGCTCACTGAACTTAGTTAAGGGAACAGTTTAAATTAATCACAAATTTTATTCATGCTGTTAATCTATAAAAGGGTTTGTGGAGTGCAGGAATAGAAATAAAAATCTCCCATAGAGATCGGAACTCCTGTTTCCTTTTGCTTGTATGGAAGCATAGGTGAATGAATCAACTGCTTTAACCACTAAGCTACAATGATTTCATGACTTTTCAAAAGACTCAAATCTAACCTATGCTCTTTTTCAGTGCCAGATTTATTTTTGAATTTATCTAATCTTTATCAAGTGATGAGTTTATAGCTACAGATTTAGTCCTCTACAAAGCTTTCACATTTTTGTAGTTTAGTGATTAAAGTAGTTTTCCCTGCAACAAAAAAGACAGGAGTTCAAATCTATGTAAGAGCTTATCCTTCATTTCAGATCCTGTGCTGCCAATTCATGGCAGTGGATTAATGGATTGCTATTTTTAAAAAAGAAAAAACTATTAAAAATTACAATGCAGTCAAAAAGTTGTTTCACAAAAAAAAAAACTGTTGAGACCTTGTTAGGGGCCAGAAATAAAGACACAAAGAAGAAATAGAGTTAAACAAATATATTAACAAAGAACTATAGTAAAACATATACAAAATAAGGTCACCAACATCACTATTTGGTCTGGCTGTCAGAGCTATCTGCTGGAATAGATTTCTGCCACAAAGTAGAAACTGCTGCTTATTTACAGTTGGAAGAGCTCAAGTGTGCATGGATAAATTACCATAACACCCCACTCCTAAGAATCAACACTGAAGTTTTAATATCTTTTTCTCTTTAGATTAACAATGATAAAGTCCGTCATTTTTTCTTTTCCTCCTTAAACAATTGTTCCAAGGCCACTTGCGGAATCAGTATGTCAAAAGTATTGTAAATGACACCCACAACTTCTTTCTCTTCAGGAGAACTGCCGTCAGCATTGTCCGACAGGTGTTTTCTGATTTGGTTTAAATGTCTTTTGTGAGCAAATTGGGGACCTTTTTATTATATAGACCATATTTCCTACTCTTTTCTTAACTGCACCCATTTCCCAGAAAGATTTATTATCCTGAAACATCTGAAAAAAAATTCCGCAAGTGGCCCTGGAACAATTGTTTAAGGAGGAAAAGAAAAAATGACGGACTTTATCATTGTTAATCTAAAGAGAAAAAGGTATTAAAACTTCAGTGTTGATTCTTAGGAGTGGGGTGTTATGGTAATTTATCCATGCACACTTGAGCTCTTCTGGGTTGGTAGTGTTTCATAGGTACCATGTTTGTTTGTCTAGGTTTTGTTTGTTTGGGAAGTAGCTTGTCGAACACAGACCTGATTTTACGTGTAAACATTACCTCAACTGAGGGTAATGATGAGGATGTATTGTCATTGGGCATGATTCTATACACCTGAAGAAACTGTTGTTGGGCTTTTTCTGTAGATGTGCCCCTAACATTCTTCTGGAGCTTTTTTCAGTGTGTCAACAAAACACTTAGCCTGTCCGTTGAACCTTGGGTGATATGGAGCGATCATAAGATGACTCATCTGGAAGATTTCACAAAAATCCTTAAAATTGCCAGACATAAATTGTGTCTGACACTAAACAATTAACTACCCCAAAACTGGCAAACATTTCATGTAGGAAATTGATTGTCACTTCTGTAGTGGGATTTCTACATCTTTGAACTTCAGGCCACTTAGAAAAACTATCTACTACTATAAGATAAATAGAATCTGTCTAGCAGGCCTGCAAAATCTATATTAATTGAAAATCATGGTCAGTTCATTTTGGGTCAAGGACTATATTTAATTGGAAGTACCTTAGCTGCCAAAGCACAACCTTTACAGGATTTTACAATATTTTCGATACCCTTATCCATGTTTGACCAGTATACATAACTGCACATAAGGCATTTCTCCTTGTAATCCTTGGGTGGCCAGCATGGAAATCTTTCAGAATTCTTCTTTGTAGTGTTGTGGGAATGATGACTCGTTCACTATATAGCAGTACTTCGTTGCATAGAGAAAAAATATCTGAAGTCTGTTTGTCCTTTTCACAAATTTTAGTTTTGGTTGCCTGATAAACTCATGTAGAGTTTCTCGTTTGATTTTGTCGAGAGTTAGAGGGAGTTTCCTTACTGTGTTGCATAATGTGGTTATAAATTCTCCTTCTGTTCAAAGCATAGCAATCACAGTATCTTGAAGAGGTTCTCTGTATTTCAGAGTTAATCTGGACATATTAAATATCAGTTATAACTTAAAAGGACTGTTCCTCATCTCTGCAGTCTATTAGCTCTATGCACAGGCAGACCTTTTTTAGAACTGAAGATGGTCAGTAACAGTTTATGGTCTGTCTGCAATGTAAAGTGTCTATTGTGAATGTACTGGTGAAACTTCATTATTGCAAAAATAATCCCTAATAACACCTTCTCAATTTACGAGTACAACGGAGAATCTGTAATATGACTGATACCGACTTGGCAGACCGGCTGCAGTCACTCTCTCACTTGTGTGATGTGGCTTCTCTGTGCCTCTACTATAAATACTTTCATGGCTTATGCTCCGATGAACTTAGATCACTGGTCCCCCCAGGTACAAATTTGCATGAGATACTAGATTAGCAACTAGGTCCCACTCTTTTACAGTGAAACCGATAAAATGTAACCTCAATTTCTACTCCAACAGCTTCTTTTCTCACATTTCCTGCCTATGGAATTCCCTTCCACATACTTGCTTCTCTGACAGCTACAATCTCCAGGAGTTTAAATGTAAGGTCAATAGACACCTCCTAACACACTAACTTGCATCCATTCTCTGAAACACTCTTCCCATCTACATCCTTACCCGTCTATCAACCTCCTTCTGACATTTCCTATATCTAACCACTCTTTCTCATATGTAAACCCCTGCACAATAGTGGCTGTGAAATGCCTTGCTTGGGGTGAAATGATAAAAAAAAATTTTTTTTTAAATTCTTTTCTGCAGGAAGAAGTGTTCTCGACACATGAGCTGTTGGTTTGTGATATCCATTTGGCATCTTGTGCATAATACATGCTTTATTTTGACGAATGCTTCTTGACATTCAGATGTTCCCTCCCAGTCCTTGTCTTTTTTTAAAAGTTTGTTTATTTATAGTTGGAAGAGTTCATGTATGCATGGGTAAATTGCCATAACAAAAATCAACCAGGTGAAGTGACCCAATCAATTTCCTGACCTGAAACCAATTTGAAAATTTATGTTCGTGCTCATCAGCCTCATCACTTGAATGAACATGAAAAGTGATCCAGAAAATGAGTAGAAGAGCTTTTGAAGCTGATGACTAAACTTAAGAGCTTACATGAAATGATTGACAGTTGTCTTTGCAAACAAAGGTATTTTCACAAAGTATAAGGCTTTTGGTCTGCTTTGTGTTTAGTATTATATCCTTGTTGCTTTTTTTTAAAATTATATCTTCTATAATTTTTTATATAAATGTCTTTGTTGAAATCTCTGATCATATATCGTATTGTAAAGATAAAATTTATTTATGGGACAATTTTTATGCAAACACTTTGTAGTTGAATAAGACAAGAAAGTTGTATTGAATACTTTTTACATGCACCCATTTTGTGCATACACTCAAACACACACACATATATCTAGAGCAAAAAAAAAAAGACAGTCAATACTCTCTTTCTCATATATATATATATATATATATATATATATATATATATATAGATATAAAATGTAGGTGAATAATGCAACAAACTGGTTTTTACAGCATATATTAAATACCTATTTTATGCTCTCTTTCTCTTGTGTTTTATATATATATATATATATATATATATATATATATATATGCTATAGTCATCCACAGACAGATCTGTTTTGCTGTATCACAGCTCGTCAGTACGGTTAGACTCCGATTGCTTTTTAGCCTAGGATTGAAACCCGACCGAATTGGCATCAGTCGGCGATTCTACCTCTGGGCTACGAGTGTTCGGTAGAAGAAGATACACTTAAATACTTATTTTATGCTCTCTTTCTCTTTTGTGTTTGTTATATATATATATATTTTCCATTTTAAAAAAGTTATTTCACTACCCAGGTTTCTACCATGAGTGGTGTCTTCAGGCAATCTAAACTTATTTATAAATGGAACTTTGTGTGTGTGTGTGTGTGTGTGTGTGTGTGTGTGTGTGTGTGTGTGTGTGTGTGTGTTACCTATAGACTCCAAAATGGCTGAACTGATTTTATTGAAAATTTACACAGTTGTACTATAAGTGTCTGAGAGTGTTCTTAGCTAGGTTTTGTGTCAAGGTACATCCGATAAATATCGAAAATTGATAATCGAAAAAATCAGGTTATAGAAGGAGTGGTCCTATTTTAATCAATTTTGATACACTCATAGACAAAGACATAAGAAACGATATTCAGAGGTTTCAAGGTTACAGTTCTTACAATAGTGCAGAAAATTGATAATATATATACCGGGTCCGATCAAAATCAGTTTTTCAGCCCTTTTATTTTAGCTTTTGCTTCAAGTTTGGCTCTAAGTAGGTATATTTGTAGTTCTTAGTCTCAGCCATGATACAATTTACTCAGAGGAAATATTTAGCCTTCAAAATTCAGTTTACGACGAAAAAGATTATTTGATACCGATACGAGAAAATCAAAATTTGACTTACATCCATTCATTTTTCTTTCAGTCTACGGTTTCGCTTTAACTGGAAATAACTATTGCTTTTTAGTCTTTCATGCCAAAGTCCAAAGAGTCTGAGCTCCAGGACCATGGATTAGTTTTAAAGCTTTCATTACACCCGAGCAACGCCGAGCTATACTGCTAGTTTTTAATAAAAAAATTAAAAATATTAAAAATCGCCTGAAGATACCACTCATAGTAGAAACCTGGGTAGGGAAATAACTCATTTAAAATGGAAAATATTCAAAAGTTCTACAATATAATTGTATTGAACACTTTTTAATACAAATGTGTACTGGTCTCACCCTACTATGACCCAATACTAAATATTAAACAATCAATATATATATATATATATATATATATATGGAAAAGAGATATATAAAATTTATAAATCAAGAAGAATTTTAGGGAAATTTATGATAGTGGAAAAAATTTTGAGTGATACATTAGGATTCTTTGGGACTTCGTCTGACAAAAATAAAATTTAATGCAACTACATATGTGCATGAAGGTGATGGACACTGAGAATTTTAAAATTTATTTTACTTTTTATATATATTTGTAAATTTGTATCATCCTTTTCCTTCATGCATATGTGTAGTCACATCAAAGTAAACATCACTTTAATCCAATGAAATCTTAAAGAATAAAGCATCACATGAAAATTTTTGCCTTTTTTGCCACACACCCACACACACATGTATGTATGCATGTGTAGCAAATAAAAATGTGTTTTTATAGAGTATATTGAATATTTATTTCCCTATTTTAAAAGTAACATAAATTTTATGACTAATTTGTGATTATAGCAAACCTATGGCAGTGTTTTTCAAAGTCTGTCTCTGGTCTTTAATCATCACAGCTGAATGTCATACATCAACTGAAACATTACAGAATCTACATTATCAAGAAACCTGTGAGAATAAAGTCAATATGCTGCAAAGGGTCATGGGAATAATAAAAATATTGTATGCCCTCACATCACACATAGATCAAAATAATGAGATCAGAACAATGGCAACAAAAACATCAAAAATAAAATGATCATATTGAAAGAAGATTTCAAAATGGTATTCATATTGATATCAGGATGAAAATATGTGGATAAGAATAATAAATTTAAAAATGTGTATTAAGATGTTCTCAATAACATGAATAATAATAAAAATGTATGCTTCAAGATAATTATAATCTTAATAAATATCACAGTTTGCAGAGAATGAGGTAGTGTAGGATAAATATCAAAACAGGAACTGAAGTAATTGGAATAAACCTAATGAGATTCAGAGTTTTAGAAAACTTAAATTAAAATTCTATTTGTCAAAATCATCAAAATAATGGTTCTTCTGATAAAATTGATACTCATAATAAAAGATTTTTTTTGGGAGAGTAAACCTTTCTCGTTGTGGTGCATTGGGTATCGGCTCGGAATGAGAAATCGGGGAGCCGAGTTCGAATTCCAGCTGAATTCATTGCATTTACTTACACGCAAATACCCTTGGGAAAGGTATTAATCCGTCTCTTCCTTCCAGTTATGGGTTAAATAATAGGACAGATTGGGTTCTATAGCCTTGGTCGGCAACCAGTCTACTGCAGAAAGCAATGGCAACCTACTGCGGGATAATCTTCTGCCCAGTCAGTCATGTCTCTTTCGAGACATGATCGCTCAAGCGTGTATCACGTATGGCACTTAACTGACTGAAACCTTTCTGAGAGTTTCAAAGTGCACCACTAATTATCTATCGTCACACTTTCCTCTCACTCCTTTTACAACTGCAGTCTAAGGTCCTGATATTTTTCATTTAATATTACAATTAATATATTTTCATCTTCATATCTGATTCCAGTTGTTTATTATTGGGGATTGAGTGATAGCAAATATCCATTTACAGTATTTGCTTAAATTCAAGTACCATTCATACTTTGATCAGTTTTAATCCTGCCTCAAATGTATAATTCTTCTAGTTTTGACTCTGCTGATTTTTGAATGGTGTCAAGTATACCAACTATTATGTATATGATATTAATTTATATAATTCATGTGTTTCTTTAGTTTTTTTCTCTGTTCTTTGCCCCATGGCTCATTGGCTCAACCATATCCATTGCCAGACTTTCTCTTTAATTCTTTTGTTTATGATGATCAAACTATTATAATTTTGATGATTTAATAGACAGTCAGATTCATTGCAGTCAAAGTCATTTATTTAATCTGCCAATCAGAATTCAGGAAAACCCTGCAAAGAAAAAAAGGAGAAAATGAATAAAGAATAAAAAAAAAACCAATTACTTTATAATGTTCTTGATAAGCATTACAATATATTTTTTTGACTTGTACTTTTCTTTGAAATTATTATCATCATTATTTGAAAGTGGTAGTGAAAAGTTTTGACTGAAATTTTCATTCTTAATCAGATATCTGTGAGGGAAAATTTTATTTTTAATCACTCTTTTCACTAACTTCTTTTTTTTTTCTTTATTTAATGATTAGGAACCACCTTTGAGGAGAAGACATGGATTTGACAATGAAATCTCATTTGCATAGTACAGTACATTTTTTTTTCTCTTAGAGTGATTTTTTAATTAAGATACTGCCTACAACTTTTTAAATTGATGAACAGCCCTTGTATCTCTGGTCCTCATTCTGTCCTTCTTTCCATCCAGACCAATATTGTCAATCAATTATGAAGGAGCAGAGAGTGTTGTTTGAGCTTCTGTGTTAAGTCCATTTTACTGTCTAACATAATTTGATGTCTGTGACAAAGCTTTCCAATCTGTTTGGTCAGAACATGTACTGATGTAGGAATTGTTTTATGAGCCATTTTCTTGAATCTCGATTTTAATATCATCATGTTGATCCATGGAGACTCTATTGTAGCTACAAATTTCTTGGTGTATATCAATAAATTTATGCAAATACTGTCACCTCCTCAAACACACCAGTAATTCCTATAGGTACACATATAAAAAAATACATGCAAACACATCTACAGACACAATCATATACACACGTAGATGTAATTCCTATGTACATACACAAGAAATTCCTATTTATATTCTGATTGGTAATTCTTGGGCACACACAATCACACACACATACACACACACATGTAATTTCTACATGCATATGTGCACAAGAAGGAAGTTCTACTAACATACAACCAAGTAGTTCCTATAAATATGCACACAAATAATTCCCACACAGACACAAACATGTAACTCTTGTACATGGACACACATCTAATTCCTGTACAAATACACATAAGTTATTTCTGTGCACACATGCACTCCAGGAGTAATTCCTATACACACATCTGCACACCAGAAGTAATCCGCCCCACACACACATGCACTCCAGAAGTAATTTCTATTCATAGTGATGCAGTTACTTGTATGCACGTATAACTAGTTTGTATATACACATCTAGTCATGGGTAATTTCTGTAGATACAGAGATGAGTGTATATGACACATGATCAAACAAGTTTGTATATCAAAAGTGATATATATATATATATTTATCAGTATCATAATCAGACACACACATGTATATATATATATATATATTTTTTTTTTTTTTCATTTTTAAACGAGTTATTTCACTACCTTGGTTTCCACCATGAGTGGTTTCTTCAGGCGATTTTTAATAACCTGAAGAAACCACTCATAGTAGAAACCAAGGTAGCAAAATAACTTGTTTAAAAATGAAAAATATTCAAAAGTTCTACAATATAATTGTATAGAACACTTTTTAACACAAATATGTACTGGTCTAACTCTATTAGGACCAAAAACTAAGTATTAAACAATCAATATAGTAATATTAATTATAGTAATAATACCAATAGCAACAGAACTAATTCTGTCAAGACTAGCAATAATTAAACTACAAATGAAATCATCTTGAAACCCGTCGGGAACAAACCTGGAGGGAAAAGAAGGGGAAGAAAAAAAGAAACAAATGAAATACCTGAACAAAAAGTCAACCATTCGTAAGAAAGAAAAAACCCCAAGACGAAAACCTTAACAGTAAAAAGCTCAATACGAAGGCAGAGTACACAAAGCACTCGAAGCGAAAGTAGAGCAAACAAAATTGAAAATCTAAGAGTGAGCCAATAACCTACCACGGTTTCGCTTAACAGCTCGTCAGGGAAAATGGCATATATATATTTTTATATACACACACACACTAACATAGATTCCACTGCAAAATAATGCATGCATGCAACTATATTGATATATAATGACATGTATTCTTCACCTCCACACACAGTATATGAATATACAGATAGAGATATTATAGAATGCATGACAGTCTATGCAGAGATGAAGAATAAATTTGAATCGACAAAACTTTTGATGAAGGCTAAGAATAACATGGACAGAACATGTAATCAACAAGGATGTTTAAGGAAAATAGAAACTACAAGGAAACTAATAATTATAATCAGAAAAAGAAAGGTAAAATTTCTGGGATACATAATAAGTGAAGTCAGGAAATTTTTCACTGATTATTGAAGACAAGAGGCATGTTACCTACCTAAGGTGTAATTAGAACAGCAATAATTTATCCAAAACAGTTGAACTAAATCAACACACAAAGTCTATCTTTTCCATTTTTTAATTTATTTTTGTAATTTTCAAGTAAGATATTGTATATGGAAATCAAAATTGTGGATAATGTCAGGAATTCATCCTTTTTTTTCTTGCTTTGTTCAAGTACTTTTAACTGTCTCAGGCATTGACAAGAAGTAGGTGTTATTAGTAACAAACCAAGACTTTGCTGACAAAATGCTAGTGTTGTTTAGATTGCTGAAATTAAAACTGGAATCTGTCCAAAGTGATATATAATGCTAGAAAACTCATATAAAGCAAGAAATATGACCAAGTTGGTTGAATTTCATGAGAACTTAAGTAACTTTAGATTCTATACAATCCCTATTTTTCCTTGTTCTGCCAATCATCTACAAATGGCAGAACAAGGAGAAATGGAGATTGTAAAAACTCAAAAGATATTTAGAATGAAGGAACTTTCTGTCAAAGTTAATTAGTTAAAATGTCTCATGCGATATTTATTTAATCATCTCATTAGTTTTTATGTACTGTATATGACAGTTTATAATGTTGGCAGTGAAAAACAAGAAAGTTATAATAAGGAAATAGGAACTACAAGGTAACTTACAATTGCAATTAGAAAGAGATAGTAATAATGAGGAAAGATGGCCTGGGGAATCTAACACTCAGAGGAAAATACTAAAAGCAAGAGAGAAACCATGAGTAATTTATTTAACAGATGTGTGTGAATGGATGTCATAACAGTGACAAAAAGATAGGATAATTATGAAAATCTACATCAGAAAAAGACAGGAAATGTGTGTGTGTGTGTGTGTGTGTGTGTGTGTGTGTGTGTATAGTCATCTGCAGACAGATCTGTTTCGCTGTATCACAGCTCATCAGTACGGTTAGACATCTGATTGCTTTTTACCCAAGACTGAAACCCGACCGAATTGGCGTCAGTCAGCGATTCTACCTCTGAGCTATGGCCACTAGATAGAAGGAGACAGATGTGGTGAGTAAATTGTCATCATTTTATATTTTTCATTTCATTCATGTGCCGTGTTTGTTTTTGATTTTGTTGACTGCACAGTACAGTATGGTCAGTTGGGCACCGTATGTGAGAAAATGAGCACCATGACAAAAATTTTGAAATACCGTTTGGCATTCATGCTAAAAGCTTTAGTACAAACATTTCAGAGTGTCTGGGTGTCAATCTGAAGACAATGTAGTGTAGAAGATTCAAGAGTTGGGTGAGTTTAATGGTGATTACGAAGGCACAGCTGCTTGGAAAATTCTGATAAGAACCCCTAAATTTGTTAGGGAGGGCCTATAATTCAATACAGAGGCTTACATTAAGTGCCTTGAGAAGGTAGTGCTGTATTGGGTCAAGAGGGTGGCTGTATTTTTGAAAACAGTACTCTGCATATGCCACACAAGCAGGAGAAACCAGTCATCAGTGTCAGAGAATTTCTATGATCACATCACTCATAACAACTGGCCACCTAACTCCACGGACTGCAATTTCCTTGATTATTATATGTGAGGCACAGTTGAGTGAGAGACCAACAAAACTCGTAACACCAAAGAAACTGAAAGCAATGATTATGGCAGTATTCACCAACTTAAATGAAGAGAGTGTTCAGAAGAGACATAGGAGATTTGGAAATCATCTAGAGGCCGTAGTTCAAGTCCATGGCAATATTATTGATAAATTTACATTTAAGTATTTCAAGACATATTTGTCTAATTTTGGTAAATATATTTGATGTCAGTGTTATTTTCATTGTTGTATAATTTAGACAGCAATTTATCAGTTGCACTGTGTATGTGTGTGCGCATGTGTGTGTGTGTATACATATATATATATGTAAGTAATAAGTATGAATATAACCTAAAGCCAACAAACCTACCTAGGTTTCACCTAACGGATCGTCAGACCAACTTGCCCTGTTGATCCATTAGGTGAAACCTAGGTTGGTCAGTTGGCTCTAGGTTAGATTCATATTTATTTGTTTGCTCTGCAATTGTATTGAGTGCTTTAAGTGTTAGGGTTCCCATCTTAGGTTTTTTTCTTTCAACGAGTACTTTGACTAATGTTCAAGTGCTTAGTTTGTTTCTTTTTTTGTTTTCATTTTTTTCCCCTCCACATTTATACTTGGTGGGTTTTTCGAGATGGGTTTAAAAATAAATTTATTGTTATATATATATATATATGTAAACATGTTAAGGAAATTAACGAATTTTAACGAAACTTGGTTATAAGCAACTGATAATTTGTAATGAATTATTTTGAACATTATTTTTACCAATACTCATATTTAAGTAGATATTCTGTTTTTAATTAAACAGTATTTTATATTTATATCTACAGGTCTGATTATTTTACGATAAATTTTATTATGAAAATGTGTGCTATCCAGCAGGATTCGAACATGCGACCCCTATTTACATAGGGGAAGCTACCATTTGATCTGGTACTGTCTTAACCACTCGACCATGAATAGCCTCTTGATCAGACAAGGTTTTTATCATGCTTATATAACACAATTTATTTATAGTGAGAGATACAGATAGTAAAAAGAAAAACTTTCCTTTGCCAGTGTGTTTTATACTATAATGGACAAAGGCAAATGTTAAGATTTTATTTTACAGCAAGTATTTATAAATAGAAGTATTTATAAATAGAAGTATAAATATTTTTAATTTTGTTAGAATTTTTAAATTTAAGAATACTCATACATATTTACAGCAAGTATTTATAAATAGAAGTATTTATAAATAGAAGTATACATATTTTTCAGGCTAACCATGTAAGTCAAGCAATGGAGGATGCTAAGTGATGTAATCTAATGTTTAATAAATGAAGGTGTTAGGGCGCCGCTCCTATTTGACTACAAATGGACTGTTCCCATTGCTATATATAGCAATGGTGGATTCTCTACAGGGGAGTCATAGAGAGTCACTTGAGAGTCTCTAATGAGTTACTGAAAAGTCAGTGAAGAGTCAGTGAAGAGTTAGTCACACTTCCGGTGGCGTACCGGAAGTAATCACGTATACACACGTCTTACGACAGATTGGACTTTCCGCGGAATACAACTTATATTCTGATTCTGTTGTTGAGTTATTCATTTATACTTGGCGACATAACAGAAAGTGACCAAAACACATTATTAAATTATTATTGTCTTTATTCAAATTATCTTTTTTAGAGATACATTTTCTTTGTATTTGAATTTTTACACAGAGACAGACAGACACACACACACGTATATATATATATATATATATATACTAGCAGTATAGTCCAGCGTTGCTCGGGTGTAATGAAAGCTTTAAAACTAATCCATGGTCCTGGAGCTCAGACTCTTTGGACATTGGCACGAAAGACTAAAAAGCAATAGTTGTTTCCAGTTAAAGCGAAACCGTAGACTGAAAGAAAAATGAATGTATGTAAGTCAAATTTTGGTTTCCCGGTATCGATATCAAATTTTCTGCACTATTGTAAGAACTGCAACCTTGAAACTTTTTATGTCTTTGTCTATGAGTGTATCAAATTTGATTAAAATCGGACCACTCCTTCTATAACCCGATTTTTTTGATTATTGATTTTTGATATTTATCGGGGGTACCTTGACACAAAACCTAGCTAAGAACACTCTCAGGTGCTTATAGTACAACTGTGTAAATTTTCAAGAAAATCGGTTCAGCCATTTTGGAGTCTATAGGTAACAGATACACACACACAGACACACACACATACACCAGACGAAGTTCCATTTATAAATAAGTTTATATATATATATATATATATATATATATATAGAATGTGCCTATGACATATGTTGACATCAAAACCATCTTACAGATATGCTGCAAGCTGAGTACACTCATGTTTCATCCACAGAAAGGTGCTTGCAGCTGTGCTCTTAGATGGCTTCTATATATTTCTGTTGCATCAACCTCTGTGATCCAATTCTTGTGTTCATGGCTTGCCTTTTGGGGATTTTTTTCTTTCTTTCTCCTGGTCTCCTCTCTGGCTTCTATTTGCAGCTTAGTTTTAAATACATTCAAAGGACAACTGTTTATCTGACTCTGCAAGGGCTGCCAATCTACCAAAATGCATTCTGTAGGAAGTCAAGAAAAATGTCACAGCTCGATTCAATAATATATTATGCAATTTTCAAATGTGTAATTATTAATCCATGAGTTATTAAAAGGATTGTTCTAAGTTTTATTTGTTATTGTAGAATAATTGGCCATCGTTAAGCAAAACTGACAACAGAATTCTCAAAAATAAAAACTGTGCTAAATAATGAGAGAGAGAGAGAGAGAGAGAGAGAGAGAGAGAGAGAGAGAGAGAGAGAGAGAGAGTTGAGTTGAGCTGTGATGATGCTTAGTGCCAAGCCTGCTGCTGTTATTGGAGTGGTCTACTGGTAAAAGGATACTTTGAGAAGCAGTTTTTCTGTTTTAAAGAGCTTGATATAGAGATAATTTTGATTGGATTAATGCGGAAAAGTTTATTACTAAACTGACTTTGATAGTGTTTGCATGAAACTTCAAAGCCTGCAAAACTCAGCTCAGTTAAGTCACAAACATCTTCACATTAATCCTATTCATATATATATATATATATAGCACTCATTCAGTAATGAATTAGAGCACTCTGGCTATTGGGCATGTATAATGATAATATACACACTAAAAAGTTTGCCTTCTTCTACCAAACACTCATAGCCCAGAGGTAGAATTGCTGACTGATGCCAACTTGGTCGGGTTTCAATCCTGGGTTAAAAGCAATCAGAGTCTAACTGTACTGATCAGCTGTGACACAGCAAAACAGATCTGTTTGCAGATGACTATATATATATAAACAGTTATCAAACAGTAATAAAGCAGAAGTAGTGTTTCCATGCAAAAGGGATACAGTCAAGTGGTTATAGCATTTTGACTTCAAGGCAAGAAAGCAGAAAATGTTGGTATTAGCCATTCCTAATGGTTAGGTAGAAATCCCGGCATACCTCTGAAGGATTTTTCTATAAATTTGTTTTAATCACATTGTTTCAGCCAAGCTCTTCTTTGACCCTCCTCATCTATATAATCCCTCTGGAAACAGTCATGAGTTTTTTTATTAATAATGTCAACTTCAGTTGCAAGGCAGAAAAAAAATGGTCATAGAAAATCAGCAAATCAACCCCTCATGTCAAACATTACAGCATCAAGTGTGACATATGCAATTCTTTAGTTTATAAATAGATTCAAACTTTAAAATTGAGGGTTTTGATGAATACAACAAAATTCTGAACAACTGGAGAAATTCTAGCAAATATATATATATTACCTTCAAATTACTCATACTTACCAACTGATATAAGCTAATTAACTATAATAATTGCTCCTTTTTCTATGAATTATATAATATATGCACTATAATAGCATTAGAAGGATCCTCTCTCTTAGAATGCTAAATTACTCCATAAACTCAAAAAAGTTGAAGATTATTGTTGCTATTTATATTGAACAAAAACAATAATCTATTAATAAAATAAATATATCATCTACATCTGTATGTTTCAGTGCATATAAAAATTTGTGTCATTACACAAATTAATACACATTTAAAATAATAATGACATGAATAAAACAAATAAATATATATAAACGAATAAGAGAAAAAATTCAACTAAAGTAATATTTAATCACTTTTATTTATTAGGCATTAAATTATTGGGTTGTCCAGAAAGTTTATGCCAAATTTTTGTTATTCATGTTCCAACATGTTAGAACACATCATATTTATTGACTTGACAGATATAATATGCTTACTTTTCTGATTAGAGTGCACTTCAAACTATGTCTTGAGAAAGAATGTTTCAAATTACATAATTCGTGTCAATTTTGCATCCTTATGAAAATAGAAGATTATAGGGCACATTTTAGACACTTGATGCTTTTTAATTAATATAAAATTTTAGACTTGGTAATTGTAGCCTTATTAATGAAGAACACTCGTGCAGATGCATCAATACAGATGATGACTAAATCAAGATACTGAGAATAACATTTATTACACAACAGAAATTAACAGAAAAACTAAATTTATCAAAATCCACCATCCATGAGCACTTAGTAAAGCCTTTTTATGATTTGTTGTATAAATGCAATGAAAATGCACCCTTTTTGAAGCAAATTGTGATAGGTGAGGCGAAATGGATCATTGACAACAATGTTTGGCAAAAATGATCCCAAGGTAAATGATATGAGCCAACTTAGCCACCCCAAAAGCAAGTGTTCATTTTAAGAACGTCATGCTGTACATATGGTAGGATTGAAAATGAATCTGATACTATGAGCTTCTGCCGAGCAACCAGTCAATTGATTTTGAAAAGTAATGCTCACAACTGGATGAATTAAAGGATGCAATTCAAGAAAAATGTCCAGAATTGTTGAAAGGTGTTGTTTTCCATCAGAATAATGCCAGACCTCATGTTTCTTTGGTGACTTGGAAAAAATTGATGCAGCTTGGCTGGGATGTGTTACTTTATCTGCCATATTCCTCAAACATTGCTCCTTCATATTTTCATTTGGGTTCTTAAAAATTTAGATCCTTGCAAAATAATCTCACTGTTAGAAATTTAAATTATTTGGATGACATTAAAAAAACTCACCCTAATAATTTTTTTATACCAAGAAACCACTGACATTCAGGGAAGTAAGTAACTTTTTTAAGTTAAATAAAAAAATGGAGAAGGGTTGTGCAAAAAATGGTTCATATTTAGTTTAATAGCATAATTATTTTTGTGTTTTAATTTCCCTTAAAAATCATCATGAAGTTTCTGAATAACCTAATACAATATTTAGCATCCTCTACAGTTTACTTTGACTTTCATAGTCAGACTAATGAATATTTGTTTTCTCAAATTTACAAATTTTGAAAACCTAATATTTTTTTTTTAATAAATACATGTTATGAAATAATATTCTTACATTTGCATAGATGATGTCCATCAGGGGACGAAAAATGTCAGTAAAAAATATTCTTTCCTTTTGTCTTTATTTTTTCATACACACACACACACACACACACACATATTAATGTATATTTGGGCATCAACCTTTCATTGTGTGTGTGTGTGTGTGTGTGTGTTATTAGGCAACAGTAATTAATCCAAAAAATATTTCCAAAGTTTGCTTTTTTAAAATAAGATATTGCATATCAAAATCAAAATCAAAACAGTGAATACTGTCTGGAATTTGTGTATATTTTCTTGCTTTGTTCAAGTATTTTTTTTATTTTTTTTTTTTAAATCATATCACCCCGAGCAAGGCGGTAACACCACTGATGTGCATGGGGCTATGTAATAGTGAAAAGATTGGAAAAGAGAAAGCTGGAAACCACATCCTAAACAGGGAACAAGGGATGAGCCTCTTCACCCGTTCAATAGACGTGGGTGGAGTGTTTGTAATCATTTGAGTCATGACCAAGAACTGGGTATTATCAGTTTGACAGACAAAATTTTACTGACTAAAAAAAAATTGGAATCAGCTCAAAGTGACATATGCAATAGTGGAAAAAACAAACAAAAATAAAATGTGGCCTGACACCTAGTTGGTTGAAACCTACTTGTTATATAAGTGTGCATGTGCACTGGGTGTTAGTGAAGACACATTTAGTGGGTCTTAAATGGAAGATAACTAAATATGTGGCATGCACTAAGTTTTAATAATCTCATTTCTCTTTTACATGTATCAGGTGCATTAACATGCCAACTTTCAATCTGACAAAGGAAATGAAATGTCATTCTATGTTTGTGTTATGAATGACAAAAACAGTGACTCAGAGATATTTAGCTTCTAAAAAGTGGCTGGGTGAGCAGAAGGAATGACCAGTAGCATTGTGCAGATCTCACAAATATACCCACGGATGATGCACAAAATGTTCACATTGTCATTGACAGTTCTGTTGGTTGTGACCAATGATTCTCATGTCATGAGTCCTACTTCTTCTTAAAAGCCCCAGTGCCTCTTAGGTGCTCGATACGGTGGTCAAATCCTGGTCTCGTATTTGTTTCAGCAGAATTATTCTATCTCCCTCACTGAGAATTTTCATGATAATGTTCCCCCTCCCAAGTGGCCTCATAGCTCTCCTGACTTAAATCATCTTGACTACTGCAGCTGGGGTGTCATCAAGAGGGAAGCCATTTAGCAGTCCCACAATACCAAAGATTCATTGTTTGCTTCTATTACAATTGAGAGAGATAAAATAAATGTGACCCACCTGATCCAAGCATGAAATCACTTCTGAAGTCAAATCAAAGCAATCCATGAGTTTGAGGGAAGTTTATTAAAAAAAACCTTAACTTTTCATTATCACTTGTGTAATGTGTAAATTATATATGGACAGTGTTTTTCAGCTGAATATTTTTATTATAATTCGTTCTCATTTACCTGGTGCATCCTGTAATTATAAATTTATCTAATATATATGTTGGAGAAAACTATTCAGTACATGCTGGAAAATCATCAATTATTCATTATTTATTTTAATATATTTTTACTCAAAATTTACTCTTTCATTCTTAGAATACTAAATAAGAGAAAAGACTTTAACCTTTACTCATTTTCAATAACTAACTTTAAAATTGAATTATTAAAAATTAAAAAAATGTTCTTGAAACTTTTATTTTGGTTCTAATTGAAAGCTAAATGATTAAATTTACTATTTCCAGTAAGCAAAATACTCTGATGTATTTCAAACAGAAATTATATTGATTGGAATCTAAAATTTTTCAATTTTTTTTTAATCTTTCAATTTTTCAGCCATTTTTAAGCAATTGACACATTTGTAAACAACAGTTAATTCTTAGTTTTAAAATTCTTGCCAAAAAATATACGTTTGTGATACATTATTTTTAGAAAATTAGCAAATTTAATGTTAAATTAATCTGATTTACACAGATATTAATTATTTATAGCCTGAAATTTAGAATAAGATTATTTCTTAAACATAGAATTCAACTTTTTTCCACCATGTGTTGACAGATTGACAGATCCATGATAAGATAAGTGGATAGCAATCACGTGACATAATCGTACAAATTTTTTTCAGGTAAGGGGAAGAAACTCTGAAATACAAGTCATTTTAATTTACACATAGAAATTACCAAGCAAAAAACTTCAAATACACACACAAAAAAAAATTTTAATTATTTTAAAAAATTGGAAGGCACGACGATTTGTATTAAACTTTTTAATTTTCAATTAGTAGATATAATCATCACTTAATAAGTTTATAAACTAATCCAAACAAATCTTTGAAGTATTTTAAAAATATTTTTGAAACTATAAATTATTATAATTAAAAATAAATAAATTAAAACAATTTTCTTAAAATTTCATTATTTATCAAAAAATTTTTCTTTCAGAATTTAATGTCCTTAATTTATATTATTTATTAAAGTAATTAAAAGCTTATCAAATTAAATAATGTCATAGTTATAGCATTTTTTATTTTACTAAAAGGAAGCAGGTCTTTGGAAATAGACAAAATGTTTAAAAAAATGATAGATGATTTACATTTCCCAATGAGTCCTGTGTTTATCTAATAAAACAAATTTTCTCAACAAAATTTAATTTCTTAAAATTTTATAAATTTACATGGAGGTTAGGTAACAGATGTAAAAAAAATATATATTTTTACCAAGATTATTTTTAAAAATAATAATTTAAAAAATAATTTAATTCATTTGTGAATAAGTCCTGAAAGTTTAATTTAAATCAGACAATTATTTGATTTTTACAAAAATTTCCAAATCAATGTGTTTGTCACCAGAACAAAAAACTCAAATCGAATCAAGATTTTTACCAAAATTTCGAACGTGATAGAAGGGATTCAAAATTTTTTTAAATAATTAAAAAATACTTTGATCTTTCCTCTTAATAGTAACATAAACATTTCAATGTTTAGGGTCTTTTTTATTCATATTATGTAGTTTTTTTCACAATTTAGTAGAGGTACCTACTTTAACAGAAAATTTTCTATAAAATTATAAAAATAAATTTTAAAAAAGAAGCAGAAAAAATATTCAGTAATTAACACAAGATAATTCAGAAAGAATCTCTGCTTTTATGAAATCACCCCCTCTTTGCAATGACGTCATTCAGCTTCTCAAAAGTCGTCATAAGCTTCAAACACTCTTATTCTTGTAAGTATTTACCTCAAAATTATAACGCATATCATAATTATAAATCATAACGCATATAATAATTATAAATCATAACGCATATAATAATTATAAATTATAACGCATATAGGTTACATCTTTACAATAATAAGTATGAGCAAAGATTTCAAATACATTTTCTTAAGCTTATAAGATCGACATAAAAAAGATTAAAGCAAAAAGTATTCACTACCCATTCAGAAAAAGAGTAAATTAATTTATGTTCGAGAAGAGAAATTTCCATTTGGTTGGTTCGAAATTGGCATAGGTTATTTTAGAACAATTTAATAGTTAACATCCTTCAGATGATGATATATTCCATATATATATATATATATATATATATATATATATATATATAAAAGTAGTATAGCCCGGCATTGCTCGGGTGTAATGAAAGCTTTAAAACTAATCCATGGTCCTGGACCTCAGACTCTTTGGACATTGGCATGAAAGATTAAAAAGCAATAGTTGTTTCCAGTTAAAGCAAAATGGTAGAATGAAAGAAAAATGAATGGATGTAAGTCAAATTTTGATTTCCTGGTGTCGATATCAAATAAGTTTTTTCGTCATAAACTGAATTTTGAAGGCTAAATAAGTCCTCTGAGTAAATGGTATCCTGGCTGAGACTAAGAACTACAATTATACCTACTTAAAGCCAACCCAAAGCAAAAACTAAAATAAAAAGGCTGAAAAAAATACAGAAATATAGGCAGATAAACACACACAAACATCTTGCCTTTTATATATATATATTATCAATTTTCTGTACTATTTTAAGAACTGCAACCTTGAAACTTCTGAATATCATTTTTTATGTCTTTGTCTATGAGTGTATCAAATTTGATTAAAATCGGACCACTCCTTCTATAACCCGATTTTTTCGATTATCGATTTTTGATATTTATCAGGGGTACCTTGACACAAAACCTAGCTAAGAACACTCTCAGGCGCTTATAGTACAACTGTGTAAATTTTCAAGAAAATCGGTTCTGTCATTTTGGAGTCTATAGGTAATGGACACACACACACACACACACAGAGACACATACACATACACACACACACACAAACAAATTTCCATTTATAAATAAGTTTATATATATATATATATATATATAGTTTTAACGTAAACTAAATTTATGGATAAAAGTGCTCAATATCAGATATGGACCATATGTGTGTATGTGTGAATGTTTGTGTGTGTGTGTGTGATCATCTTACTGCAAGCAAGACAGAAATGCCACTGATGCACAGGAGGTTACAGTGAGAGAATAAAAGTGGTACAGAGGATGTTGAAGAAAAGATAAGAGACATTTTTTCTTTGGTAAAAAGGCTGGGATCATAATGCCAATCTAGTAGCACAAGTAAATACATGTGGTCAAGTTACCAGGTGGGGGAAGTATATATACACACATGCACACTGAGTATGCAATGGGTAAATTGTTACTATTTCATATTTTTAATTTTATAAAATTCAATGAAATTAAATGAGAAAATTCATTAAAACAAACATGTCTAGAAAATGATTAAATTACTAGTTCATCCACTGTAAATTTAACTCCAGGTTCTTAAGTTTCACCATTCTTGACAGGTTTATTATTATCACAGTGTGGCATTTTTAATAACAAAGATGATGGAAAGAAAAAGAATATAGATAAATTTTGGCTAGATTGCGGAAGAAAAAATCTTGTTAAATTTTGTAGCTCCAAACATCTCTTATTAGTGCACATGTGTTGTTAGAACAAATAAACAAACCCAGTCTGATGAAGTTTTAATGGATGAAACATGCCACAACAACTTTTTTACAATTTTTCATTTATATATATGTGTGTGTGTGAATTGAGATAAAATCCAGATTAAAATCTAGTAGAATAAAATAAATAACAAATATGAAATGTTTTTCAATCTAACTTGTTTCACTTTTATTAAAGCTTCATCAGATATTTATATATAATTATGTAGAAAGAAAGTGTCAGTACCAAAATGTGTGGTTGAACACAGATCTCCAGACTGCAAACATAACTGTTGAATGAATTGTGCTACTGGGATCATGTGACCATTAATATTTAGTATATAAAGCACTCAGACAAAAGTCTGAATGTCTTCTGTGTTGTGTGTCATTGCAAAGATTGTTTCTGAGTGAATTATTTGAGAGAATTATTCCAAGAGCATTACTGAATATTATTCAAAGGATTTGTTTAGTATGTTGACTTTACACAAACATACCAAAATATTATAACTGACTAATAGCGAGTTTCCAAAATTTCCTTTGAGAAGAATGCTACAAAAAACTAACATTAGGAAATATATATATATATATATATATATATATACACACTGCTAAATATAAGAGACAATGAATGTCTATTATGTTTAGTCATGAGCCATTCTAAACATCGTATTTTGGCTTTAATTTCAGATGAAAATAAAAACAAAAATTTTTCAATATTTGGATAATTTTTTATTAAGTTGGAGTTTTCGGCTCACATAGAACCAACTTAATAAAAAATTATCCAAATGTTGGAGAATTTTTGTTTTTATTTTCACCTGAAATTAAAGCCAAAATACAATGTTTAGAACAGCTCATGATTAAACATAATAAACATTCATTGTTTCTTATATTTAACAGAACATGTTTAGAAAATTATCTGCTACCTCAATACACTATATATATATATATATCTATATATATATATTGGTTGAAATATTGACAAAACAGTTAAGGAGATATTTTGCCATGCTTCATATGGTGACTAAGCTTACTTAATCTTATATATATATAAACAAGTTTTATTGAATTTTAGGAAGAAACTTTCCATAATTTTTCTTGAATTCCAATACTTCCAATCATCACTTGTTAAGAATCTTAACATTATCACTTTGCATGGTTCTGATTAATTCCAACCAAAACTCTTTGAGAAAAATTCTAATTTAATTTTCAGATCTATGTTTTATTCTAGAGAAGATAACAGCATTCCAAGAAGAAATATATCAAAATTTAATTTTCTCATTGTATAAAACCTTTTCCTTATCCCAATACAGAAAGATTACTTTATACAATAGTTACACTCACTCAAGTTATATATAATTCCTCTACAGAGTAGCCACCCACAGAAGAGCTCTGAATAAGCAAGATTAATTCATATTGACTTTAACCTTCAGTAAGTATTTCACAGAATTAAACTTCTACCAGGCTAATTTAAACTTAGCCGACAATGATATGATATTACAGAATTCCCAGAATTCTTTAATTTTTCTTTTAGAGAATGGTGATGACACAAAATTACGAAAATGAATGCTAGATAATGAGATTTGTCCTTTCCTTACTGAGAAGTAAGGTAGAATGCCTGAGAGAAAACTGATTATAAAATAATGAAATTAAATAGAACCAATTAATGGCAAGAGAATGATTATCACAAAGGCCAGTGTTGGTTGAAATGTTCACAAAACAATTAAGGAGATATTTTACCATGCTTCATATGGTGACTAAGCCTATTTAATCCGAAGAGCAGTCAGTGCTTTTCAAGTTATAAAGATCAAATATAAATTTAATAAGCATTAACGATGAATTACAATAAATGAATGAGAATGGCAGATGTTGATAATGTTTTGAATATTTTCTGAAAAACATGGTCATGTAATCAAAAATATCCTTCGCTTATTTCCTTGTACTGAGATTCATTTAATATAATATCTAATAAAAATATTTTTGCATTATCCATACAATAGAACGATAGGATAAGGAACAAATAGGAAATGTTTACAAATTTAACAGGTTTGGCTTTTATTTGAGTTTGAAGAGAAATTTTTGGAAATAAATTATGAGAAACTTCCGGTAGTTTTAGTTCTGTGTTGTTTGATTTTCATTGGTTAGACAGACCTCACATGTCATTGTCTTAAAGTGGTAATGTGTGTGTGTATATATTTAGATTCTAATGGGCATTTTTTTTTTTGCTGGTCTTGTAGTATTTGTGTGTATAATTCCTGCTGATGATAGTGAGATGTTGCTGTATTTGTATATTCCTAGTTAGTCGGGAGTGAAAGAGTTTGTTACATTGGTCACAGAAATGTGGATCTTAGTCTTTAAGAATGATTTTATGAAAGTAACTAATGTGAAAAAGTGTGTTTATTGATATCCATTCTGAATATTTGCTTCATAGTAAAGCATGTTTCTTTCCTATCAGGCTGATTTTAATCTAAGTTATGGCCGTTATATTTCTATGTGCTATGAAAGAATTCAGTGGGTGTCTCTCATATGTTTGTAGTTACTGGTTTCGGGTTTATGGAAATTTCACTGATACAGACACAATAGAATCTGTGAACATCCATTATTTTTTTTCTTCATCATTATTTTTTTATTTTCAATAAAATAGATTATTAATGATGTCTCAAATATAAATAAAATATATTTGCAGTGTACGGTAAAACTATTCCTGTGATTTAAGAACTAAGAGCTATTTTTATTTTAAAAATCAGTTTCATACTTTTAATTAAAGAGTTATTTTCCAACTCCATTCTTGTACTACTTTGGAAAGCTTATTATAGCATAAAATTAAAATATGATTCAAGGTAAAAATATTCAGAAAAAACTTTCTGTAGGAACAGCTTTCAGTTGAATATATTATGTAATAGCAGTTCTCCTGTATAGCAGTGAATCCTGGTCAATCTCACTGATGAAGAAGACACATGAAGTAATGTAAATTTGGTTCTACAGAAGAATGTTGAGAATATTGTGTATCAAAAATATGCGCAACAATGGATTTCAGTAAAAATGGAAGCAAAAAGGACACTTGGGACATCAGGACATGTGATAAGGAAAGTGGGCTTGGAAAATTTGATACACTCATGACAAGAGTGTTAGAGGAAAACAATGCATAATCTATCTAGTGAGCTTGGGCACCTCAGTGTGGTGTAATGGTTAGCAAGCTTGTAGTAGTGAGTGTGATCCTCACTGGGTGTCCCTTACTTTCGGCCTTGTGCCACATCTAAGCAGTACTTAGAAAATCACCTATCTAACTTGTAAATGGATGGCAGAATAAAGTCTAGGAGAGATAACAAAAAAGTAAAATTTATTAAGAGCAACACAAAGACAGGAAATTGTGGAGAGTCCTGATCGCCCATGTTCAAAAGAGACATGGCAATTTTTTTTTTAAATCATTTCACCCCAAGCAAAGCTAAACTGCCACTGGTGTGCAGGGGGTTACATAAGAGGTGAGTGATGAGAAAGAGGAACAAGTTATGGGGGTGTCAAAAAATGAGTAAGAGAAGGATGAGAATATAGTTAAATTCTTTGAGATTGTAGCTATCAGGAAAGCAAGTATACGGAAGGGAATTCCACAGAGGCAGTGCGAGCAAACAAGCTGCTAGAGTAGAAGTTGCAGTTAAATTTGACTCGTTTCACTGCAAAAGGGTGGGCTCTAGTTGCTAGTCTAGTAGCTCAAGTAAATTCATGCAGAAGGGGCACCAGGGAGCTAAGCTCATCAAAGCAGAAGCCATGAAAGTATTTGTAGAAGAGACAGAGGGATGCCACATTACGCCAGTGAGAAAGTGACTGGAGTTGAGCTACCAGGTCAGGATCAATTATATTGCAGATTCTTTGTTGGATTTTGTCAAGAACCTTGAGATGAATAGCAGGGGCACCTGACCAGTAGTGACAGTAGTATTCAATGCACAGGTGGATTGTAGATTTATATACTTTCCTAGCAGCAGATTTAGCTATGAATTAAATGTAGTCATTCCATTTGAGGTCGACTGAGAGATTTAGGCTGAGGAGGTGCAGTGTTTTGCTTTCAGGAAAACTAGCCTGATCCATACTGATGGGGAGTAGAAGTGGTTGTCTATGGTGTTTAAAGGATAGCGGCTTCATTTTGGAAGCATGGAAGAAGACTAGAATAAATACATGGTTTGAGAATTGACTGCATTGATGTTTTCAATTAAAATATCTTCACAATATGAAATATTATAAAGAGGTTGATCTAATACTAATATTTAGGAAAAGGTTACAAATCATGAATATTTGATCAATGTAGCTGATTCTGCTAATATTAGGATGGTTATATATTTTACAAGAGGACAAAATTTATCTAAGCTATAAAAACTGTCATTTTAAAAACAAGACAAAAATTTATCATAAAAAAATGATTTAAGGAAATGTATGGATGTGCGTTGTGGCGCATTGGATATCGGCTCGGAACAAGAAATCGGGGAGCCGAGTTCAAATTTCAGTTGAATTCATTGCATTCACTTAAGCGCAAATACCCTTGGGAAAGGTATTAATCCGTCTATTCCTTCCAGTTATGGGTTAAATAACAGGACAGATTGGGTTCTATAGCCTTGGTCAGCAACCAGTCTACCACAGAAAGCAATGGCAACGTACTGCGGGATAATCTTCTGCCCAGTCAGTCATGTCTCTTTTGAGACATGATCGCCCAAGTGTGTATCACGTATGGCACTTAACTGACTGATACTACTATATAAAGTACGAATATTGAAATGCCACATTATTTTAAAAATAAAGAATTATTTTATATTAGTGTTTTGGGTTCAACTGTAGATTCTTATGTTTTGATGAGTTTATACTAGGATATTAAGATCAGTCATTCAGTTAAGTGCTATACATGACTGACTGGGCAGAAGATTTTCCTGCAGTAGGTTGCCATTAGTTTCTATGGTAGACTGGTTGCCAACCAAGGCTATAGAACCCAATCTGTCCTGCCATTTAGCCCATGGAGGGGGAAATAATGGATTAATACCTTTCTGAAGGGTATTTGCACATAAGTGTATTAAGATACAAAATAAAAATTCAACTCATATTTATGTCTGATTAGCCTGTGGACCCTTGTTCTATGCAATGCAAAAAAACGAACTATATCTCGCACTTTTTGTCTCCCGTAACTCTCACAAAGTCATGTAATTAACTGCGGAATGACGTTCTGTGTAGGCAACAAATTTCGGCCGATTTACTTCCGTTACTGAAACTTCTGGCTATTTACTTCCTGTAATGAAAATAATACGCGTAGAAATAAAATTGCATATTACTTTCATTACAGGAAGTAAATAGCTGGAAGTTTCATTAACGGAAGTATATCGGCCGAAAATAAACCGAAATTTGTTGTCCTACACAGAAAGTCATTCAGCAGTTAAGTACATGACTGCATTAGAGTTACGGGAGACAAAATGTAGTTCGATTTTTTTTATGGACGTTCAGATAAAAAAAAGGTAGGCTTCTTCAATAATTAATTGTTGATTTGAGTTCAGCATATACATTTGCACAGAAATAATGCTATTTTGAATAAATTTGAAGGAGAAAAAGCCTTCAGGACCTAAAACGAAAATTTACCCATGGAATTTATCAGTCACTCAAAAACAAATTTAGAAATGCATAAAGTAATAGAAAGATAAATGCTTCGGATAACTCTGATAGAAATGGATGGATTTGAAAATAAAACAAGGTGACAAAAGCCATAAGATGCAAGTTACAATTTGGAAATACAAACTTCCAGCAGGTGCAGAACTGCAAATGTCTATGAGATATTTTAATGCAGGATGAAAAATGCAGCACTGTAATTGAAACATGCATTAAACTAGTGAAAGAAGCCTTCCAAAAGCTAAGCAAGGTGATGAGAAATGGAAAAAATTTCATTAGGAGCAAAGAAAAGAATGTTGGATTGCTATGTGGTATCCATTGTCTTCTATGGCAATGAATGTTGGACAATTTCTCCATGGATGATGAAAAAACTAGAGGCAACAGCAATGATATTCTACAGAAAGATACTGAGCCGTGTCCCTTCAGGACGTGGGTGATCATAGCCCTCCACATCCCCCTATCTCTTGCAGCTATTAACACCTTTTCTCTTAGTATTTCTTCAAAACCTTGCTCTGCCATCCACTTGCTCAAGTCCATCAAGTATGTCATGCATACTGTCTCTCTTTCCCTCTATCTGTGCTGTGAGTATCAGATTCTCCAAGCCCCCTTCCACATTCTTCTTCTTCTTCTATGTGCCCTGTCCCTTCAGGACGTAGGCGATCATGGCTCTCCACATCTCCCTATCCCTTGTGGCTCTTAGTATGTTTGTTCCTGTTGCTCCTGGCAACCCCCGTTCCATCATCCACCTGACCAGACCCTGCAAATATGTTATCCGCTGCCTTCCTCTGTCTCTCCTTCCTTCTATCTGACCAGTCACTATCAGGTTCTCCAGGCTCTCTTTTCTCATTGCATGTCCCAGGAACTTCAGTTGTCTCTTCCTGATGCTCAGAATCAATTTCCTTTTTGTTGCCATTCTTTCTAACACCTCGTCGTTGCTTGTATGCTCAGTCCACGATATCTGTAGCATCCTTCTGTAAAACCACATTTTGGCCGCTTCCAGTTTTGTCCTCATTTTCGATGATATTATCCAGCATTCACTGCCGTATTGAAGAACTGACATCACATAGCAGTCTAGCACTCTTTTCTTCGTTTCTATTGAGATTTTCCTGTGTGTTAGTATTTTGCTCATCTTCTGGAATGCATCCTTTGCCATGCCAATTCGTCTTCGGATCTCCGTGTCGCACTTTCCATCTCCTGTTAGAACACTTCCTAGGTACTTAAATTCTTGGACTTGTTTGATTCTGTTATCCCCCACCTGTATTTGGCATTTTGGGTTGTATCTTTTGCTGATGACCATGCACTCAGTTTTCTTAAAGTTTATTTGTAGTCCCTTCTTGTCACTCTCCACTGCTACTTTCTGTATGAGGTCTTGTAGTTTCCTTTCCGTGTCCGCAATCAGCACTGTATCGTCCACATACCTTATGTTGTTCAGGTTGTGGCCTCCAATAACAAATCCTGGCGTGTCAACTAGGGTCCTCAAAATATTCTCGCCGTATAGGTTGAACAAATCCGGTGAAAAGACACATCCTTGTCTTATGCCTTTTTCTATCTTTGTGTATCTACTGAGGTCGTTACCTATCCGTATGCAGGCCGTTTGCTGCCAGTAGAGGTTCTTGATTATTCTTATGTCTTTCCCGAAAATGTCGAGGCTGCCTAGCATCTCCATCAATTCTTTGTGTCATATTTTGTTGAATGCTTTCGCGTAGTCAATGAAGCATAGGTACAAGTCTTTCTTCATTTGTAATGCCCTTTCAGAGAGCATCCTAATCATGAATATGGCGTTCCTTGTTCCAGTGTCTTTGACGAACCCGCACTGTTCCTGCCCTATCTCTAGCCTGATTCTGCTTCTCACTCTATTCATCAGGATTCTGACAATCAGTTTTGTAATGTGACTCATTAAGCTGATAGTTCTGTGTAGTTCGCACTCGTTTGCACCAGGTTTCTTCGGCAGTGCTATAAATATCGACTTGCATAGGTTGTCTGGTATTATTCCGCTGCTATAAATTTCGTTTATTATGTCAGTAATCTTTTCTATGCCATATTTTTCTAAGGCTGTCAGCAGCTCTATCACTATGCCATCTGGACCAGGTGCTTTGTTTCTGTTCATTTTGGCCATTGCAGCTTCCACTTCGGATTTTAGTATTTCCAGTCCATCCATCTCCTTGTGTATTCTCGGTTGTTCTCTCTTGTCGCAAAAGAGATCCTTTATATATTCTTCCCATCACTGGAGTATTTCCTCTTTCTCTAATATGATTGTCCCTTCCTTTGATTTTATGCATCCTGTTGAGGAGCAGGTTTTTTGTCCTGTCAGTTCTCTTATCTCTTTATGCATCTCTGCTTTGTTGTTCCTGCTCAGTCTCTCTACTTCTGCGCATTTGTTGTTGAGCCATTCTTCTTTGGCTTGTCTGCATTTGTTCCTTATCTCCCTGTGAAGTTTTTTGTACTCTGCTCCGTGTCTTGGCATTATTTTTTGTCTCCTTTGCATCATGTGGAGGATCTCTTCGGTCATCCACTCGTTTTTTCTTCTGCGTCTGATTTCCTTTGGGGCTATGTTTTTCGCTGAGGTCACCATCGCTTCTTTTAGTGAATCCCATTTTGAGTATCCTTTTCCAATTTGTTCTTCATATTTATTTCTCACGCTGTTATTGTATTCTTTCTGCAGGGTGAGATTGTCCTCTAGCGTGTCGTATTGCAGCCTTGGTGATATGCTGGGCTTCTTCAGTCCTTGGAGTTCACTTCCACATTATGTGTCCCAAAAACTTCAGCTGTCTCTTCCTGGTGTTAAGTATAAGTTTCCTTTTCCTTTCCATCCTCTCTAAAATTTTATCATTGCTCATGTTTGGTCCATAGTATCCTCAGCATCCTTCTGTAGGACCATATTTTGGTTGCTTCAAGACATTACTTCATCTATGATGAGATTGTCCAGCATTTGTTACCTTATAGGAGAACAGATATCACATACTAGTCCAGAACTCTTTTCTTTGTTCCCAACAAAATTTTCGTCTCTTAATACTCTGCTTAGCTTTTAAAAGGCAACCTTATTCATTCCAGTATACCTTCAAATCTCAGTATTGCACTGACTGCACTCTGTTAGAACACTTCCCAGGTATTTAAATATGTACATCTGCTTAACCCTGGAACACTAACCATCAATTAAAGATATATCACTACTAACCATGGGTATATCATACCCAATTTTAAAAATATCCCAAACATATTAAATATAAATCTTTATTTGAAATATTTTACATGCAGGCACTTCAAAATTTGTACTTTGAGTTAAGATTAATAGGAATTGAAAAACATTATTTAGGTAAGCAAATCAGGTATTGAAAATTTAATTAAATTGTATTTAAAATGGTGTCATTTGCGCTGGGTACTATACACCTGGATGTGCGTTGTGGTACAGTGGATATCAGCTCGGAACGAGAAACCGGGGAGCTGAGTTCGAATTCCAGTTGAATCCATTGTATTCACTTACATGCAAATACCCTTGGACAGATTGGGTTCTATAGCCTTGGTTGGCAACCAGTCTACCACAGAAAGCAATGGCAACCTACTGCAGGATAATCTTCTGCCCAGTCAGTCATGTCTCTTTCGAGATATGATCGCCCAAAGTGTGTATCACGTATGGCACTTAACTGACTGACTATACACCAATGGTTAGTGTTCTTGGGTTAATTTTAGTATCCCTGACCTGTAATTTGAATTTTGGCCTACTCTTTTTGCTGATGACCATGCATTCAGTTTTCTTGTAGTTTAAGTTTAGTCCTTTCTTCTTGCTTTCCTTCACTACCTTCTGTAGGAGGTCCTGTAATTTCCTTTCCATGTCTGCTACCAGTACTGTGATATTTTCATATCCTGGCAGAATTTTAATATATCCCAGAATTGCTTAACTGTACATGTTTAATAGATCTGGTGAGAAGACCCATCCTTTGTTTTTACCCCTTTCTATTTTTGTATATCTGCTGAACTCATTTCCTGTCTGTATACAGGTAGTTTGCTGTCAATATACGTTCTTGATTATTTTCATGTCTTTCCCAAATATGTCAAGGTTGTCGAGCATCCTAGATCTCCATATTTTATTTTGATACTGATAGATGTGATCATAAGTTTCATTATAATAGCGGAACTCACTTCTGGCTTTTCATTATAATAGCGGAACTCACTTCTGGCTTTTTGCTTTCCTCTCAATTAGAGTTATTCAAAAATTAAAATTCAATAACAATTTTCAGTCTTTCTGAATCTTATTCTTTTGTCCTTTTTTTTCACTAACTATTTTGTATTTTCTTTCACACTCTGTAACCCCTAGTAACCTTATTGACTTGTTTTGGATGAAATGAAAAAAAAATCATGGCTGTCATGGTCATCATGAAAAGATCTGGGATAGTCATTTTTTCTATCAGAAAATTTGCAATAGTTGTGTACACACACTCAGTTAAGTGACAAACTTCTCCACATTAATCATATATATATATATATATATATATATATATATATATATATATATATATTTCTGAGATGAGTTATTGTAGTTAGTTACTTTATTTACATTATTCGAACAGTTGCCCTCATCTTTGTTGCCAAATTCATGATATTTTGACCATTGTATACTCTGACCTTCCTTTGTTTTGATCACTGGGGTATATTATTTTTATCCCCTGAAGAAGGTTAGAGCATACAACAGCCGAAACATGAATATGACAACAGTGTGAATAATGTAATATATATGGACCATGTATTTTTAATATGACACAAAACAGAAAAAGCTAAGTATAAGTTTTGAAATATACAGTTTCAGTTTGATAGCTGGCAAAGATAAATAAACAAATAGATAGAAAGTTGCCATTGAACGAATTCATAACATGATACATGGCAAGAAAGAAAAAAATTGGTGCTGTCATCTAATAATCTATTGGCTGTCAACAATATATTAAAAAAATCAAACATAGAAATGTAAAGATTTCAGCTCAGTGATCAAGTCTTATATGCTTAGTTTGAAAATCGTGTCACAAAATCACCCAGACTTTTACAGATTTAGGAGATTATACAAGAACTGAGGGTAGAACTAAAGCAAATTGATCCTTGTTATATTGTGGCTGCTGATGGTGGGTGGGTGGGTGGGTGGAGAGGCTCATGTGGGGATGAGTATTTGGCAAGCTCTGTAAATTGTCATTTAGATAATTACATTGAAGGTTTCAGATTAGAGATTGCCTTTTAATGTACGTACTTTAATTATGCCAAATAACATTTCTCAGATCTCGGGAAGATGAATTATGAATGAGCTAATTTGGAACTCATCCCTTCCTTCCTCTTATATTCCAAAACAAGAAAAGACTAGTTTTTGAATCTGAGCTTCAATTATTGAATTGATAATTGAATAAGCTATATAGTTATTGAAAGGAGAGAAGTAAAGAACTGTTAATGTTGTTATTGCTGATAGGCTTCTTTTTTCTGTCTTGTTTTTTTTATTTTTCTTTAAATCTTGGAGATAATTAAAAATATGAGTGATTTGGGGAAGGGATAGAGAGAGAGAAAATATATACATGTTTGATAGTATCAAGAAAATACACTTAAATAAATGCAACATTGAAACAATAATTTAAGCTGTAAAAATTAAAATGTTGATGATAATAGAAAAATGATAATTTGAATATATCAGTAATATTTATTGAAATAATGATATTTTTACGTGTATGTAACATATAAGAGTATCAGTGATTATGGCTCTTCACAATTATTTTTTGTTGCTTGAAGTCCGAGTTCAAATTCCAGTTGAATCCATTGTATTCACTTATGTGCAAATACCCTTGGGAAAGGTATTAATCTGTCTCTTCCTTCCAGTTATGGGTTAAATAGCAGGACAGATTGGGTTCTATAGCCTTGGTCGGCAACCAGTCTACCACAGAAAGCAATGGCAACCTACTGCGGGATAATCTTCTGCCCAGTCAGTCATGTCTCTTTCGAGACATGATCGCCCAAGCATGTATCACATATGGCACTTAACTGACTGACTTTGTCCTTGTTCTATCAATTCACACAAACTCATTAAGTCAATTACTTGCTGTTTCATCTTACTTCTCTTGTTCTGTGAGTATTAAATTCTCTAGGCACTCTTTCCTTTTTCTTTTCTTTGTTTTTCATGTATTTCTTGAAATTTCTTTCTGACTGTATATATTTACATATTGTTCTTATTTTCTTTAAGGTTTCCTCATTGTTTACATATTCCATCCATGATATTTTTAGCATAATTATCTAATGTTAGTGATTTTAAACGACCAGTAATACTCAGTACACAAATAATAGAAATTGTAATTTAATTAAGTGATGTATTGGTGCTTTTAGTTTTTGTGATAAATAGCATAATTATATAAATTGTATTTAAAGAAAAACTGAAGAAAGTTATTACCCATCTATGTGCAGCTGAAACTTCTTGTAATCTAGCAAAAATATCACATGTTGATACAAGGAATATCTTAAAGGAACTTTACATATAGCTTTGTAGAAAAATATTCTTTTAAAATAATGTCTTTTTGTAATCACTTCACTCTAAGTCAGGCAATGATGCGACTAAAACACAAGGGGCAATAGAGAGTTTAAGAGAATGAGAGGATTTTAGAAGTAACCAGAAATGCAATCTGAAAATGGAAACAAGGGATGAACTGTTACTCCTGTTCAAAAGACTAATATATATATATATATATATATATATATATATATATATAGATAGATAGATAGGTGTGAGTCAGCTCTATCACTGATATTGAGCGCTTTCACATAAGTACTACGCATATATAATATATAAATAATATAATATATATAACAAATTGCATATATATATATTGATATTTATAATTATATACATACACTTTTCACACACATATATATATAGTCATCCACAGACAGATCTGTTTTGCTGTATCACAGCTCATCAGTACAGTTAGACAGCCGATTGCTTTTTACCCAGGATTAAAACCTGACCAAATTGGTGTCAGTTGGTGATTCTACCTCTGAGCTATGGGTGCTTCGTAGAAGGAGACAGACTTTTTAGCATGTATATTATCATTATACACGCCCAATAGCTGAGAGTGTTCTAATTCATTGCTGAATGATGCGTATATGCTAGAGTAGCTACTGTTTTTCAAAGTCTACCATTCTTCCAGAGTGCTCAATCAGGGTGTGAGAGCATAAATAAGTTGATAACATTAATATGATGAAATACATTTCCTTTCAAAATAGATGGAATGATTTTCTCTTTTAAATAACATGAGAGAATCATGTATGAATGTATGTGTATGAAAGAATCATGTATAAATGCATGTGTATATAAGTATGACTCATAAACGAAATATATTTCCATTTAAAATTCTAGTGGAAAAAAAAAATATATATATATAGATACAAATGTATATATGTGTTACTTTAATTTATTTTGGGCATCTTTACGTGGTATAATGATTAGTGAACTTGTCTTCCTAAAACAATTACAACTGATTAGTGAGTTTGGTCATCACTGGGTTCTCAATAATTTGGGGCTTCTGCCACATCTGAGCTATGCTTAGAAAATCACTGACTTAAAATTATAATTGTTTTCATTTTTACAAAGGTGTATCTTAATTTTCAGTTAGAAATTATAGGCAAGGAAATACAGAGCAGCAAAAGTTTTGACAGTACTGCATAATTAAAAGAAAATGTGAAGGACCACATTGATCAAAACAAAATTATCTGCATGCTGCAAGTGTAAATCTTTTGAACAAATTATTGCGTATGAGTGAGATTGAAACAGATCTATAGTACCATGCAAAAGTTTATAGCTCATAACAAAAATACATTAATTAAACTTTAACTGCTCGTAAAACTTATATTTAGATATTCAGTCAGTCAGGTTTTTTTTTAAATTCAAAAAAGTGTCCCACAAAAAAAATTGATATTTAATAACTCAAAAATTTACATCATATTTTTTTTATTTACAACAGCTTTTTTTAAATAAATGTGTTCAAATTTTACTAGAATATTCCAAATTAGAATGTTGTTGTTTTTAGGACATTCTAGATTAATTTTATGAATATTTGGAGAAGTATTGTCATTCTTTTTCTGTCAATCAGAAACATTGACAAAATGGGGAAAAGCAAAATAATTGAACAAGACCTCTGTAAAAGTATTATTGACCTTCATACAAATGAATTTGGTTATAGGATGACATCTAGTCAGTTAAATGTGCCATTGAGTTCAGTTGGTATGATAATTTGTCTCTAGAAGACGTGTCGTTTCATTTGTCTCAAAAAAAGCTCTGGTCCTCCTAGAAAGGTAACAGAACATATGGTAAGATGAGAATATTGATGAGAAAAGTTGGCAATGAGCCCATGTTAAACTTAAAGAATTTCAGTGAAGTCTAGAAGTAAGTGGAGTAAAAATGAGTATGGATACAGTTAATCATTCACTTTGTCGATATGACAACTTTTCAAGGACTCCAAGAAAAAAAAAACACTTCTTAAGCTAAAACGTATTCTTGCTTGACTGGATTTTGTAAATGAGCGTTGTATCAAACTTGCAGAATTTTGTTAAAATGTACTTTGTTCATACAAAATTAAAATTGAACTTTTTGGCAGAAATGCTGGAGTAAAGGTCTGTGAAAAGAAGGGTACTGAATATTTGCTGGAGAATAATAATTAAAGGGAGAATGAATGGCGCATATTATAGGGATATTTTTTAGAGAAATTTATGTCAGAGTGCACATTCAAAGGGTTTGAAACCAAGTTGGGTCTTTCAATAAGACAACAATCTTAAACATACTGCAAAGCTTACAAAATCATCATCATCATCATCATCATCATCATCATCTCCTCCTCCTCCTCCTCCTTCTCCTCACCCTTTTACACCTAATGGTGTGTAGGGCGGTAACTTTTTGTTACTGTTTCCATAACAAACAGTTTTTTTTTTATGGGGCAGGGTTGTTAGCCCTGCGCCCAACCCCCAAACCTGGAGGACCGGTGGACCATTCTTGGTCCTTACATTTACAGCACCTGGTATTCCCAAATGGTTACCCATCTAAGTACTGACCAGGCTTGATGTTGCTTAACTTCAGTGATTGGATGAGAACTGGTGTATTCAACACGATATAGCCATAGACTTACAAAATCATGCTTAAATTCAAATAGAATATATGTTCTGAAAAGGTCAAGTAAAACTCCAGATCTCAATCTGATCGAAAATTTATGGAGAGAGCTGAACCTGAGAATTTAAAGAAGGAATCTGAAAACCTGCATGAACAAAAGAAGTTTTGTTGTGAAGAATGGAAAAATATTAACCAAGAAACATGCAAGACATTTGTAGGGGACTACTGTAAAAATCTACATGCTGTAACAGTTACTCTATGAAATATTAATAGATGATTTCATTAATGTATTGTAAACTTTTGGGTTATCAAATATTGATTTTTTTTTCATGTGATATTTTTATTGATTATTTAAATCTGAGTGATTGACTAAAGGCTTAAACATATGTATTATTAGCAGTAAAAGTTTCATCAATCTGTGTTATAAATACCTAAAGAAACATCTTTTGTAATGTGTTGTAAACTTTTCATGGTACTGTATAATACAGAGTACGAGTGAGGTGGAAACAGATCTATAATATAAAGTTCAGTGAGATGGAAACAGATCTATAATATAAAGTACAGTGAGATGGAAACAGATCTATAATATAAAGTACAGTGAGATGGAAACAAATCTATAATATAAAGTACAGTGAGATGGAAACAAATCTATAATATAAAGTACAGTGAGATGGAAACAGATCTATAATATAAAGTACAGTGAGATGGAAACAAATCTATAATATAAAGTACAGTGAGATGGAAACAGATCTATAATATGAAGTACAGTGAGATGGAAACAGATCTATAATATAAAGTACAGTGAGATGGAAACAGATCTATAATATAAAGTACAGTGAGATGGAAACAAATCTATAATATAAAGTACAGTGAGATGGAAACAGATCTATAATATAAAGTACAGTGAGATGGAAACAGATCTATAATATAAAGTACAGTGAGATGGAAACAAATCTATAATATAAAGTACAGTGAGATGGAAACAGATCTATAATATAAAGTACAGTGAGATGGAAACAGATCTATAATATAAAGTACAGTGAGATGGAAACAAATCTATAATATAAAGTACAGTGAGATGGAAACAAATCTATAATATAAAGTACAGTGAGATGGAAACAGATCTATAATATAAAGTACAGTGAGATGGAAACAGATCTATAATATAAAGTACAGTGAGATGGAAACAGATCTATAATATAAAGTACAGTGAGATGGAAACAGATCTACAATATAGAGTACGAGTGAGATGGTAACATCTATACAGGGAGGGGTGGTAAGAAAAAAAATTTTTTTTTCTGTGGAGTTGTTGAATTTGTTCTGAAACTGACTATTTTGAAAACTTCTCATCAGTTACACGTAGCCTGTATTTTGTGCAGACCTGGTCTGTAAGTAGAATTCATTTGCATGCTTCTTTCAGAAGCTAGTTTTGCTAATGTATTGTAATGGGCTTGATCATCACAGATGCTCTATTATCATGTCCATATGCCTGATTCTAGCTATGCTTAGTAAATAACTTTTGAGAATTTATATCCTGTTTTGAATAATCTGCAACATCTTTACTTTCCAATTATCAAAGAAATTTCTCTACTAAAATTGTCTTTAATCTAAATGAAATGTAAAAATGTAAGAAAAAGAATAAAGTTTTAGCGGTTCAACCATATTTTTTAGTATCATGGCCATCATTTAAATTTTTACCATATTTTTTGGTATCATGGCTATAATTTATATTTTTACCATATTTTCTGGTATCAAGGCTATAGTTTATAATTTTACCATATTTTTTGGTATCATGCCTATAATTTATACTTTTACCATATTTTTTGGTATCATGCCTATAATTTATATTTTTACCATTTTTTCTGTCAGAATAGGTGTATGAGATTTCAGTGCTTTCTTTTAAACAATAAAAAGTGACAGAAATATTTTGTCAATGAAAACAACAATACTAATTGCACTAACATTAAGTACAATTCTCTTATGATTAAAAATAGCAGTTTAAATGAAATGCAAGAAACAAAATGAAAAATGATTTGGACTCACACTCATATATTTAGGTCTGAACCCTGTACGGAATATTTAGATTTGTATTAAATACAAACCAAACTAGGTTATGTTTACCTGGCCTACCCACTAATGAAGATGGGACACAAAGTTGTTTTAACATGAGGTAGGCTATGCACATAAGTATGCATATGGGACAAGGATGAAAATTTTGCCCAGTCCCCACAGCTATTGTCATGCTGACATCAACATTAAACTAACTCCACCTCTCTTGCTACAGGGTTAGAATTGCCAGGACTGGGTACCTTCTTCTTCTTCTTCTACCCTATCCCTTCAGGACGTAGGCGATTATGGCTCTCCACATCTCCCTATCCCTTGTGGCTCTTAGTATGTTTGCTCCTGTTGCTCCTGGCAACCCGCGTTCCGTCATCCACCTGATCAGGCCCTGCAAATATGTTATCCGCTGCCTTCCTCTGTATCTCCTTCCTTCTATCTGTCCAGTCAGTATCAGGTTCTCCAGGCTCTCCTTCCTCATTGCATGTCCCAGGAACTTCAGTTGTCTCTTCCTGATGCTCAACATCAATTTCCTTTTTGTTGCCATTCTTTCTAACACCTCGTCGTTGCTTGTATGCTCAGTCCACGATATCTGTAGCATCCTTCTGGAGAACCACATTTCGGCCGCTTCCAGTTTTGCACCCATCTAAAATGAGTAGAAATGTTTACTCTACTTCTGTTCAGGAAACATTTTCAACCACTCATCAACTACTTGAAATGGTCAGCATTGAAAGAATAACATGGTCTGTTCTTTCTGTATATAGCAAGCTACACATACCTATAAGGTTAGTAAAAACGGTAAAAAGACTTTCTAAATGATAACACAATTCAGCTATCTGTTTTATTAATAGGATTTTTAGAGGAAAAATAAATAATGTAAATAATTTTCTTTTTCAAATAGAATTTCATATTTTCACGACATGCCTCTAAGGAAGAGATGCTATGATGGTTGTGAGAAAATCATGCAAATATGTACATCCCCACCACAACCCTCACCATTATTAATTTCCAAAAAGCCTTTCTTTACACCTTTTACCCAACCTCTTTTTTTCTTCATTGACACTGGAGCTATATATTCCTTTATCAGATGAAGAATTATTACCTCTTAATATTGTGTATAAAACACAAGCAAATGCAGACACACTTTAAAAAATAACAAATAATATATACATAAGCATATTATTTGGAAACAAAGTTTACAAGAAAAAATATTTATTACAATATCAAATATGTAAGAAAACAAATAATAAATTATATGAAGACATATCTATGAAGGAGTGCAGAAAAGTTCTCAGACATGCCAGTAAATGATTCCAAAGGAAATTCTAATATTTTACATATAAACTGTAGTAGTAGCAGCTGAGCTATTTTAAAGCACACTGGTGGATTTCCTTACAAAAGATGGGTGCAGTTTTAAACCTTATTGAGAAGAACATTTTCTTAATTATAAGCTCTAAGAAACCCAGCCCAATAGATGAAAGTTATACTGTTTTAAAAACTGATGTCTACACAAACACATGTATCCACTAAATATAATAGTATATATAGTAATAATCTAAACATAATAGTATATATAGTAATAAATATACTAGTATATATAGTAATAAAATAATTTAAATATAATAGTATATATAGTAATAATCTAAACATAATAGTATATATAGTAATAAATATACTAGTATATATAGTAATAAAATAATTTAAATATAATAGTATATATAGTAATAATCTAAACATAATAGTATATATAGTAATAAATATACTAGTATATATAGTAATAAAATAATTTAAATATAATAGTATATATAGTAATAATCTAAACATAATAGTATATATAGTAATAAATATACTAGTATATATAGTAATAAAATAATTTAAATATAATAGTATATATAGTAATAATCTAAACATAATAGTATATATAGTAATAAATATACTAGTATATATAGTAATAAAATAATTTAAATATAATAGTATATATAGTAATAATCTAAACATAATAGTATATATAGTAATAAATATAATAGTATATATAGTAATAAAATAATCTAAATATAATAGTATATATAGTAATAATCTAAACATAATAGTATATATAGTAATAAATATACTAGTATATATAGTAATAAAATAATTTAAATATAATAGTATATATAGTAATAATCTAAACATAATAGTATATATAGTAATAAATATAATAGTATACATAGTAATGAAATAATCTAAATATAATAGTATATATAGTAATAAATATACTAGTATATATAGTAATAAAATAATTTAAATATAATAGTATATATAGTAATAATCTAAACATAATAGTATATATAGTAATAAATATACTAGTATATATAGTAATAAAATAATTTAAATATAATAGTATATATAGTAATAAATATACTAGTATATATAGTAATAAAATAATTTAAATATAATAGTATATATAGTAATAATCTAAACATAATAGTATATATAGTAATAAATATACTAGTATATATAGTAATAAAATAATTTAAATATAATAGTATATATAGTAATAATCTAAACATAATAGTATATATAGTAATAAATATAATAGTATACATAGTAATAAAATAATCTAAATATAATAGTATATGTAGTAATAAATATAATAGTATATATAGTAATAAAATAATCTAAAAATAATTGTATATATAGTAATAAAATAATCATAGAATCTGTACAAAAAAAAGATATCTGGATAAAAATGTGGGCCAAATACAAAACGTTTTGGTATAAAGGAAAATATTTCAGAAAGGTTTGCTTCTCACAATAGAAAAAGTCTTTTGTCAAGAGGATGGATGAAAAATAATTTTTCAACAATACAATGCTTCTTCAAATACTTAAGATACTTAAAATGTGGCTTGACAAATGCATCAGCCTCATGTTTTGACCTGATTAAAATCCAGATTTAAACTCTATGAAGAATATTTTGTCACATACTAAAGACAACCTAACTGGAAAGATTTCTCAACAACTCTTCTGATAATTTAAACTATCAACATTGAATGGAACAAATATGTCCCTGCTTTCTGTACAAAGCTTGCCACAAATTTACATGTAAGTCTTAAATATTTGTAGAAATCAAGGACAAAAACTATGAAAAACTAAATCTATTCCTTTAGTTTTTGCTTATTTCCTGACAAAAGGTTTGTAGTTATGTTCATTAAAAGTTTAAGATCCTAAAATTTTTGAGTTAGAATTTTTTTGTCCCAGGTGTTTGTGCATATATATATATATATTTAGTGTATTGAGGCAGCAGATAATTATCTAAACATATACTATTAAATATAACAGACAATGAATGTCTATTATGTTTAATCATGAGTTGTTTTAAACATTGTATTTTTGCTTAAATTTCAGGTGAAAATAAAGATAAAAATTCTCCAACATTTGGATATTTTTTATTATGCTGGTTCTAAGCTTTTGGCTTACAAATTTTTATGTTAATGTCTCTGTAACCTCTCTGAAGATGTCTTATGTGAGCCAAAAGTTAAGAACCAACATACAAGGTAACCAAAAATGTTCTGTCTTTTTAAAGGCTAAAAAGAAAATACTTCACAGCATGTTTAACTTATATTTAGTCTTCGAAGTAATCACCATCAGCATCCAGCATCTTCTGACAATATGTCTCCAGCTGTTCAATGCCCTTGCGGTAGAACTAGGGAGTTTTGATGCAAAGAAGTTCATGAGGGCTTTGCGCAAGTCTGCTTCATTGGTGAAGGATTTCTCATGAAGATGATTATCCAGTGGGTGGAAGAGGTGGTAACTGGATGGCGCAAGGTCAGGTGAATAAAGTCGATGAAACAAAGTCTTGCACTCAAGTTGCTGTATGGTATCCCTGACCACTCGTGCAACATGCGGCCTGACATTGTCATGGAGGAAAAGTACACCTTTGCGATTCACCAGTGCTGGCTTCTTCTGGCACAATTCCTGTTGTACACGTTTCAATTGCTGCGAGTATAGGTCTCCAGTGACAGTTTAGCCACTTGGAAGTTTCGTACAGAACCCACTTTTCATCACTGGTAAGCACTCGATTGAATAAGGATGCTGTACAGTGGCGAGAAAGCAGCGATACGCAGGCTGCCACTTGTTGTTCCCTTGTGGACCTCTAACAGTGTTTGCGGAACCCACTTGCTCAGTGTGTATGTTTTACCTAGGCAATGCAGGTGAAGTCTGTTTCATTGGAAATGTTGAACTGTCTTGAAAGTTCACCACACATTAGTCTAATGTCCTCTTCATTGGCCGCCTTCAGAACTCTGTCATTCAAGATCTGTGGTCGTCCACTGCAAGGCTCATCATCAAGAGACAAATCTCTCTACTTGAATTTTCGAAACCAACGCCTTGCAGTATGTTCATCCACAGCACTTTCCCCAAATGTTTGACATATGTGGAGACTTGATGCAGCTGCTGATAAGCCCACTTCGAAGTTGTAAAATAAACATCCCCGAACAAGATCTCTAGACACTTCCATCCTTCTCACAGCTGTCCAGCTTATAACTGATGGCCGAGCACAATGCATGTACTTTTTTATAATGTCTGATGTTCCTACTTCTGGCTGTCCAAATTTGAAAACAATTTCTACATGCATTTTGTATATATTTCAACTTCATTCAATGACTAATCAAAAACGGACAGAACTTTTTTGCTTACTTTGTAATAAAAAAATATCCAAATGTAGAAGAATTTTTGTCTTTATTTTCACCTGAAATTAAAGCAAAAATATGATGTTTAGATAGACATTCATTGTCTGTTATATTTAACAGTATATGTTTATTTATCTATATATATGTGTGTGTGTGTGTGGTCAGTTATCAGTGACCAGTTCACTCACCAGGATTTTCTTTTCTACTGAGGAAGGTGTTTAGACACCCAGCAGGATGAAAAGCAAGAAATGTCAAAGAGTGGCTGAATCCTTTTATGGGATCAGTGGCCATCTAATACAGGTGGGGAGATGTATAAAATCTTGAGTTGGTATCCAGGCATGCAGTAAGCCAACTGGGAGTGTTGGTCCCTTTAGGATTCCTTAAATTTTTTTGTTTTTGATCATGATGTTCACTCAGTACAAGGCCTGGGAGCCATGAGGAAGAAAGTTACAGAGTAAGAGTCATGGTTTTGTGGAGATGAAGTTCAGCTAAGTTGTTGGTGAGAGCCTCTGACTTACATCTGGTCACTTAACTCCCCTGACACCACAGTCATTATGTGTGAGATACAGTTAAGTGAGTGACCAACAAAATTTCTTGTAATAGTAAAGATGAATTCAAGGCAAGAATTATAGCAATATTAACCAAAAACAAGAAGACCATCCACAAGATTTGCTGGAGATTTCAAAGTCCTCTGTATGCTGTGGATGAAACTAAAGGTAATTTAATTGAATAAATTTGCTCCTTAGTATTTAAAGATATTTTAGCTGATTTTAGTAAATATATCTATTAAAATGAGATTTTGCTGTTATTTTCATACCTATGTAATTTAAACAACAATTCACCCATTGTGACTTATATACACATTGTGACTTATATACACATTGTGACTTATATACACATTGTGACTTATATACACACACACACACATGCGTAGAATTAATAAAAATATAAACTTAGTTAACTGATGTTACCTTCAACATCTTGACTTTAGTTTTGTAGATGAATATATATATATATATATTATATATGTATAAGCCTGTTTCACTGTATAACAGCTCATCAGTGTGACTAGATATCCACTTGCTTACAGCCAGGATCAGAACTTGGCCAATTTGATGTCAGTTAGAGTGTTTACTTCTAAGCTATTAGTGCATTGTTGAAGGAGAAGGAAATTTTATCATATTATACTTAGTGTATACACACGTCAGCAGCCAATAGAACTCAATTCCTGACTGAAGAGTAATGTGTAAATGCAGATGTGGTTACTGTTTTTTTTTTAAATTTTTCCTCTAGAGAGCTCAATCATAACAAGAGATATTATTGTATAGTTTAAACACAATTCAGAGTTTCATGCATTATGCAATCATCAGGTTCATATTGAACTGATCTTTTCTCAATTTGAACTAGTTATTAGCATTCCTTGCTTTAAGTTTGCTTGGGTAATAAATCGGGTATGCAAATATTTTTATTTATTAAATGTTAAGTCAATACGGAAACCTAAAAATGGAATAAGATACTAAAATTTTGGTAGGAGGAAAAAAAAGAAAATTCAGGAAAGATCTATAATTTAGGGTTTGCTATCATTAAACTCATGGTGCAAGGGATGCAACTAGTTTGTTTACATTTACATTTTTAAAAAAATAATAATAATTAAAAAATATATAAATGTAAACAAACTAGTTTTACTTAACATCAGAAAGAGGCAGTTGGAATTTCTAGGGCACATAATGAAGAAAGCGGGTTCGGAAAAAATAAATTGAAGACAAGAGAGACTGAGAAAAGCAGTGTATAACCTACTTAAACTCCTGTAAATGGTTTGCAAAACATGAATTAGGAGATGCAGTGAAAAGAGAAATTTTACTCAGGAATACAAAAGAGAGAAAGCTGTGGTGAGACATGATCATCTAAACACTGAAAAGACATAGCACATATAAGACCAGACTAATTTCAGCTCAGTAAATCTCCCTTTTGCTTTCTGTATTTATCTTTTTGGTTGGTTGGTTGTTTTATTTTTATGGCAAATCAGCCTCAGTGGGTCATTTATTGCCAACTAAACTTTATTTCTTTATTGCTGGTAATACCTTTTTTTTTCAACAATTTATTGTTTTTTATATAAGTTTTTGTGTCTAGTAATACTTTTTTCTTTTTGAGTATCAAGATTCTTTGGGATTTGTTTTCATTTTTTAGGGGAGGGTCCCCAAGTCCTACCCTTGTTATTTAACCCATAACTGGAGGGAAGGGATGGATTAATACCTTTCCCAAGGGTACCAGTGCTTAAGTGAATGCAGGCTATTCAACTGGAATTCGAACTTGGCTCACTGATTTCTCTTTCCGAGCCGATATCCACTGCACCACAATGCACATCTATCACTATACGCTTACAGCATCTGGTATTCCCAAGCAGTCACCCATCTAAGTACTGATATTGCTTAACTTCGGTGATCGAGCAAGAACCAGTGTATTCAGTGTGATAGGCCATAAGGCCCTGTATTTATCTATCGTATATTATATGAAAAAAATTTTATTGACATTAAAATTAACATTGCCTCATGATTGTCAGTTTCCTCTGTCAGATGCACTATAGCATGGAACTGACAGTCCCAATGTAGTGTTGATTCCTATGTCCACACACTGTCTATATCCATAAAACTCTTCCCCTATAAATATAACAAAATTTTATAGATATAAAACAACATTCAGAAAGTGTTTTCATGTCTGATACATGCTTCCCTGTAATTTAGTTGCCATGAAAACCTTGTGATGCTAAGAAGGTTTTGTCAGTAGTTTTTCTTAACCATTTGCAGTTGGATATACTGCAGGAGATCAGGGTAATTTTCAATGGATCCTTGTACTTGATTCATAGCACTCCTCTGTCACGCTAATAAGAATACAACCTGTCAAATAATAGAATGTCCAGTATACATCTATGTCTTTATTTCTATCATAGGCAAGAGTATATCAGCTTCATCTAGGAAATATTTGGTATACTCCATTTCAAATTTAGATATATGTGTATTGTGTAAGTGATGTATGTAGAACAGTTTTACAGAGCTTGTCAACACTGGAAATGAGGATATAGATATTTTATGCATATTACATACAGTCTAAAATTCTATCTCCTCTATTGGAAGATATTTTGTTTTAAAAGTGTAGGTGAACTATCTCAAGTTTGATTTTTTTTTCCTCTTAAGTTTCCAGTGGAAAAAACATGACAAAGTGCAAAATATAATTGTTCCTTTTTTCTGGAGGTAGAATTGTTTTATGAAAATGCTTTTTTTCTTGTTCAAATATTAATAGCAAAGTCAAATTACACTGAATGATAAAAAATAGCAATTGGAACTATAAAAGATAAATGTATATAAGAGAAAAAAATACTAATATTAGTTTATATTGTCTTCTGAAATTGATGGAGAAAAATATTTTTAATATAAATAAGTGACACATTATTTGAAATATTTTTCTTGCACTTATTAATCTTAAGCTGTATAATTTATTTATTCAGATTGAAGTTTTTATAAACCTAATTAATGCTTAATTAAATATGAATATTTTAGTTAGACAAATTTAGTTTTTTTCCTTTTTAAAGTTTAGAAACTTAAGCAAGATGGCTTTCTGCTGATAAATGTTTATTGTCTGAGACAATGTTCCATGTTATATATTTTCTAACATTGTTAAAATGATGTACCAATAAATCTGTGGCATTATACATAGTTATTAGGTAAATTGTGAGCAAAATCATTGTTCTTTTTAATGTTAAAACCTGCCACTTGATTTAATAAGTAAAAGTATCAAATTTGTGGGTTCTACATAGAATACTTTGAGAATGTAGTGAGAATAATTGAACAAATTATTTCCAATATTGTTAATAAGGGTGTAACAATAAGTCTGTGGCATTATTCATAGTTAATATGTAAATTTTGATTGAAAATTTTCACTAAATTATGTTCAATCTATATTACTTATGCTCATCAGTACATTAGCAAAGAAGAGGATTATGTTCAAAAATAAATATTTATTGTGTAATATACTATTTTTCATCAATAAGCTTCGTCTGACTGATGTACTGACATGTCTGCACGCACAACAATGCTTACAGAGATCTCTCTCTCACTCACAGATACACACACTCTTTTTATCATGTTAATTTTTCTAAAGATTCAGGAGGTAAGAAGTGGATTTGGCAACTCACAAACATTCTGGAAAGCTTAAAACACAAAAATAAATAATTAATTTCCAGTGACAGGTGTAATTTTGATAAGCTTTGTGTACTTCCTACCTGTATAAATATTTCTCTGTGATCATTTTGGAGTTGAAGGCGACATATAAAAAAAGAGACAAACATACACAAATATGTCTGTAGAAAAACAAAACTATGAAAAATGAAAAATATAAGAGGAACAATGCTTAAGACTAAGTTACAGTAGATATTGTAATGCTAAAAATATCTTAAGAAAATTGGGAAAAGAACATTGAAAATATGAGCAAGTAATTTTTTCTTTTTTGTATAGGAAATAATTTTTCTTGAAGATAATAAAAGAAATAGCGGTAGAGAAAAGTAGAAAGAGAAAGAAGTAAGGAAAGAAGAGGAGGAATAAAGAAAAAGTAGAAAGAGAGAAAGAAGATAAATAAACAAAAAAAAACGGAAAAACAAGGTTAGTAGATAAAATAGCAAAAAGAGGAAAAAGGAGAGGTATGTCTTGAAAGGACAAGGCACACACAAGAAGAAGAAGAAGAAGAAGAAGAAGAATGACAGAAAGTGGAGGAGAGAAAAGTAAGTAGAAAGAGAATAATGAGGAAGGGAAAAAAATAATCAGAAAGAAAAAAAAGAGCAGAGAGAAAAAAAGGGAGAGAAGAATAAGCAAAAAGAGTAAAAAGGAGATGTTAAACAAAAATATGCAGAAAAAGGAAAAAATTAAAATAGAAAACATATTCAGAAAAAAAAAAGGCAGAAGGAAAATATACAGAGAGAGATAAAAGGAGAGAGAAGAAAAATATGTAGGATTAGGAAAAAGGAGACTTGGAAGAAAATTATGCAGGATGAAGAAAAATGAGTAGAAAAGGGAAGAGGAAAGAAAAATAAGCAGAAAGAGAAAAAAAGAGGAGAGATAAATAAGCAGAAAGAGGAGGAGAGAAAAATAGTCAGAAAGAACAAAAAGCGGGTAAGAGAAAAAGAGCAGAAAGAGGAAAAAAGAGAAGTGAAAAAATTAACAGAGGAAGGAGAAAAAACGTAAGCAGAAAGAGGAAAAAGGAGAGAAAAACAAGCAGAAAGTCTTGTATTGTTGAACTTGCGTATAAAAAAATTTAAGTGTTGATGATAATGTTAAATCTTGATGAAAAGAAAAAAGGTTTAGATAATTATGGCATTGAATGAGTGAGAGAAATACAATGGGAAAATAAATATTCCATACAAGTCACGAAAATCAGTCCATTACATTATTTACCTTACTATATAGGAAGTATTTATTAAAAATTATGCTATGTATAGGTTTCATCTATACAATAGTAATTATATGTAACAAAAAATCAACAGAAACTTTTATATGAAAAGATATATTTAAAAAAGTTGAAACCAAAAAAGTATTCAATGCCCATTCAGAAAATAGTAAACTAATAAACTGCTGAGAAATGTAAATTTCTTAGTAGATTCTTATAATAAACTGTAGGTTATTTTAGAATCTTTTTAAGCAATAATGATTGTATTGTGTAATAGTTGACCACTGGTGATAATTTCAGTCAAAGCAATAATGGCAAAAATGTAAGGAGCATTCTTTTGACTGATATGCTACTATAGTTAGTTTTTATCATAAAAGTAAAGGTCATAATGTCATGAGTAAAGATCTCCGGTTCATATTTGTAGTACTATTTCAATAGTTTTCAAGTGGAAGAAACATGGCATAACAGTAACCTGTCCCTGATCTGGTGCCCCTTGAAAGATTTTCCGCTAAGATGTAAGCAGGATATCAAGAACATTAAAGAAGCAACTAGGGATTGCACACAAAAAGTTGGTAGATGCTCTCTGAGGATAAGCAACATGAGTTAAACCTTAAGCTGTTAATAATATATACTTTCAGCAAGGTTTGTGATCTCATAGATCCTGAAAAATATGAAGAGTTATCTGCTCTTGGTTCATAGTTCATATCAAGTTTGAAGGAAGGAAAATTAACAATTCCAACCAGAGAACACTATCTTAAATGTGTAAATAGTCTAGGTGTTGCTCACTGTACCCAGTAGAGTTCCATAAGAAAAAATAGAAAATTAAGAGAAAATTTTATATTTTTTCACTGAATCTAAATCTATCTAAACTTATTTATAAATGGAACTTTGTCTGTGTGTGTGTGTGTGTGTCTGTGTGTGTGTGTGTATCCATTACCTATAGACTCTGAAACGGCTGAACCGATTTTCTTGAAAATTTACACAGTCGTAATATAAGCGTCTGCCAGTGTTCTAAGCTAGGTTTTGTGTTGAGGTACCTCTGATAAATATCGAAAATCAATAATCGAAAAAATCGGGTTATAGAAAGAGTGGTTCGATTTTAATCAAATTTTATACACTCATAGACAAAGACATAAGAAACGATATTCAGAAGTTTCAATGTTGCAGTTCTTACAATAGTGCAGAAAATTGATAATATATATATAAAAGGCAAGATGTTTGTGTGTGTGTCTTTTTATCTACCTGTTTGTCTGTATTTTTTTTAGCTCTTTTATTTTAGTTCTTGCTTCAGGTTTGGCTCTAAGTAAGTATAATTGTAGTTCTTAGTCTCGGCCATGATACCATTTACTCAGAGGACTTATTTAGCCTTCAAAATTCAGTTTACAACGAAAAAAACTTATTTGATATCGATGCCAGGAAATCAAAATTTGACTTACATCCATTCATTTTTCTTTCAGTCTACAGTTTCACTTTAACTGGAAACAACTATTGCTTTCTAGTTTTTTGTGCCAATGTCCAAAGAGTCTGAGCTCCAGGACCATGGATTAGTTTCAAAGCTTTCATTACACCCAAGCAACGCCGGGCTATACTGCTAGTTCATATATAAATCTGAGAGTGACTTCAGTAGCTCAAGTAAAAGTATGTCTCCTCAAACATCTAGTGTTTCTCTGTATTTGGGTTCAGTTCAGTAATGCTGTTAATTGTATAGTTTCAGTTATTATTACAATCCAATTTCTTAGCAAGCACTCCAATAATGATGCAGACAGTTATCTTTTTTATTTTTATTTTTTTAATCATGTCACCCCAAGCAAGGCATTCCACTGCCACTATAGCGCAGTGGGTTACACAGGGCGATAGACGAGTTAGGATGTACATAGGGGGAGAGTTGGAGAGAATGGGTGTGGGTTAGTGTGTTAGGAGGTGTCTATTGACCTTACTTTTAAACTCCTGGAGGTTATAGCTGTCGGGGAGTCAGAGGAGGAGGGGGAGCGGTAGAGGAAGAAGAGATAGCTAACAGAGCTTAGAAGTGAGAGACGGAAGCACATGAAAGACTGGTCCAGGGATTCAAGATATGTTACTCTAGCTAGGGGGAGGTGTTCGCTGACATATACACCAAGCCCATGCATATGGACGTTGGAGTCCTTCCTGAAGAGGGGAAGGTAACCAGGAACATAGAACTCAGAGGAGGGGATAGACGGGTCAAGGTTAGTTTCACACAGGGCTAAGATATAAGGTGAGTTAGTTTGGAGGAATGATTCTACGCTATAAAGGTTAGTGTGGATACCGCGTATGTTAGTGAACGTGACACAGAGAGGTTTGGGCATTTTCCGAGTAGCTAGGTACTGAATAATTTTTATTGTTTTCTAATATAGTAAAAATAGTGTATCTTATTAATCAAGTATGCACACCAGTAGTAACAGGTGGCTTACCTTGAAGATCAAGTGATAGCAAGCCTTCTCAGTATTCCGACACATGTTTTAGTATTCTGTGTTCAGTAATGTCATTTGAATGGTCACCATTCTTTATCAGATTTCAAGTTTTTCCAAAATGTTTTTAATGGCCACTATGACCATTCTAAACATTCTAAGCATTATAACAATTAGGATTGTGACATTGTGTATTAAGTTGCTACTAACTAATAATATTATGTCTCGACTGACTCCATTGATACTCTACTGAACACTCTATCAGGAAACAGACTCTCTTGGAACTTTGTCCCTGAACTCTGAGTTCTTTATTTAAGGAGTCTTACTTAGTTCATTTGTGTCACCAGGGGTGTCTTATTTACTCTACAAATCTCCCCTTTTAAGATTTTATATTTTCTTAAATATTATTTTATTTCTTAGTATTCACCCACTCCACTTTCTAGCTAGTTTGTCATGTACTGAACTTTTACTGAAATTTTTTCTGTACATTTTCTTTTTCTGGCACTCATACGTTTAACAAATTCTTGAAGTGTTGGTATGTCAAAGATATCATACAGAACTTGCAAAGATTCTTCCTTTCTTGTGGGCCTTTTCTCAGTAAGTTTTTTCTTCGGCTGATTCCAATGCCTTTTGGGTTCCCATTTTTTTCTTTTCACCATATTTTTTTCTTCATTATTTTTCTTTCCTTCTTTCTGTTTTCTTTTACATTCTTTTTCAACTTTTATTCGAAAATGGGCCTCAGAAAGATCCAGCTTGGAAAACATTTTTCCATTTTTTAACTTTGCAAAGATTTCCTCTGGACTTGGTAAGGGGTAGTTATGTTAATATAAATAATTTGTTTAATCCACTCAAAAAATCAGCACAAACATGAATTTTATTATTTTTTCTTTCCATATACTACTGTTGCTGCCCATTTTTTTTCAGTCAGACCCATTTTTTTAACTCTTTGATCCAAGGCTGTGAATGGTACACTAACTTCCAGTTTAAATACTGATATTGACCCTTTTTTACTTAAAATTTTGCTTTGATTTTTTCTTCAGATTCATAAACAACAAGTATTGAATAATGAACTTTTCTTGCTAAAAGTTTTAGTCAGAATATTTACTGTTTCTTTAAAGAAAATTTCTTCTGATTTTCTCAGTAGTACAAAATTACAGTATTTTTCATGTTCTACTGATGCTAACTTTCTCAACAAAGGTCTTGTTTTTTTTTGTCTTGTCTTCTCAGTCACCGCATTCTTCTGAAAATTTGCACATATTTTTTAAAATAAGCAGAAAAAAGTAATTCCATCATCTAATTTCACATACAATTCAGATGATATGTAGATATTTTTTCAGCTTTTCACTTTTTTTTAGTTTTATTCTGTGGTTTGTGGAAACAATGAAATGGACTATCTTATAAAATATCTACATGTTTACAGTTACTAGATCTAGTCTTCTGACCAGTCAGTGCTGCTTTCATATGAAATTTTAAAAAAAATTTCAATCATTTCACATCAAGCAAGCAATGTCCACTAAAAAATGAGTGATTACTGAGTGTGAGAGAATATGAGAAAACGAAAACCTAACTAAAGAGAGAGAACAATAAAAAACAGAAATTAAGAAGGCAGAAAATACTGACTGACATTGCATTTAAGTTTGTGAAGATCAAGATTGACTGGAAAGCAAGAAACCAGAACAATTCCACAAGCAAAAAGTGTGAGAGAAAAGCTATGAGCACAGAACTTTTGCTTACATCTAGCCATTTCAGAAGTAAACTGAGGAGATCTTTCTGTCAATATAGTAATCTGCTTAAATTCATAAAGTCTAGGTAGCAAAGAAGAAAGCTTGTTAGAACAATTAACATGAAAATATTTATAGAAAAGGTGCAGGGAAGCTAAATTATGGCTTTGGGTAAATGACTGAAGCCAAGATGCCAAGTCAGGACTGATAACATTGCAAATTCTTCTTTGTATCTTAACAAGAATCTCTATATTGCAGAAGTATCAAACTAGATATAGCAAAAATATTCAATGCATGAATGAATGGTAAACTTATACATCTAAGATAGTTTTTCTCACCAGAATCTATCTAGCACAACACAGTGAACCAACTTCCCTAGCAGCGGACCTATTAAATGATTCAATATAATTTTTAAACTTTATACTAGTGGAAAACATTAGCTTAATATGGTCAGTCAGTTAAGTGCCATACGTGATACATGCTTGGGTGATCATGTCTCAAAAGAGACATGACTGACTGGGTAGAAGATTATCTCGCAGTAGGTTGCCATTGCTTTCTGTGGTAGATTGGTTGCTGACCAAGGCTATAGAACCCAATCTGTCCTGTTATTTAACCCATAACTGGAAGGAATAGATGGATTAATACCTTTTCCAAGGGTATTTGCGCGTAAGTGAAAGCAATGAATTCAGCTGGAATTTGAACTCGGCTCCCCGATTTCTCGTTCCAAGCCGATATCCAATGCACCACAACGCACATCCTAATATGATACAAGGAGTTAATCTTCTGGAGATTAGCATCAACCATACTGATGGAAAGCAAAAAAAAAAGATTAGGTTTTAAAGTTCCACTTTCCAGTATTGATTGGTATTTCCTTTCTAATATTTTATTTGAAGTGGTATGTGATTATTTGCTCTTGATTTACATGTAATATACATTTTAGTTGTTGCTGCTGTTGAAAATCCTGACATGATATGGGTTCTGTTAGTCAGGACTGTTTCATCCACCTTTTCCTGATTTTGAGTTTTCTGTTCTGTTACTTTAAGATTTCCTCATTGTTTACTTGCTCCATCCTTGGAATTTTCAGCATCCTTCTGTAGAATGACACTTCTACTGTTTCTAGTTTCTTCTTCATCTATGGAGAGATAGCACATAGCAATCTAGCATTCTTTTATTTGTTTCTAATGAACTTTTTCTTTTTAACAGTGTGTTGCTTAACTTTTAGAATGTCTCTTTCACTAGTTCAATACATGTTGAAATCTCAGTGTCACACTTTCCTTCCTCAGTTAAAATACTTTCTAGATATTCTATCTTCTGCATCTGCTTGATGTTGTAGCTATAGGGAGATGGTTAATGTTTATTTAATTTGGCCTTGTGTCATACATAACTGAACAATTTTTATCCAGAATTATCAGAATGTTGAAGCTGGTTGGTTAGATGTTGTGGAATAATAAAATATACATTTTTCATGTTAAAATAGAAATTTATTAAAAGAAAGTAATGACAATAATAGGTAGTACTTAAAAGTTCAATGAGAAAGTTAAGGGTATCAAGAATTGTACAAATGTTCATAGTAGTAATTTGTTGAAAAGATTTTCTGTGTACGTATGTATGTATGTATGTATGTATGAGCGTTTGTTCAGTATGAATGTCTTTGGATGGAGAAGAAGAAGTAAAAAAAATCAGCAGATGAGAAAGAAGGAGAAAGAGGACAAGGTACGACAATGCCTTACGTCCGGGTCATGGTTGAAGTTTCTCCCGTTACATTTTAGCTTGTCATCTCTCCTGCTTCCATGCCTGACTGAATGATGCTGATCAAAGTCATTTATATAACCTTTAGATTTTTCTTGGTCTTGCAAATCGCTTCCATTGGTCAGAAAATCGATTTAACATCTATTTGCGAAATCCGGTTTCTACTTTTTCTTTAAGCACATGGTCAATCCTTTTTCTATTTGGGAAAAACCAGGATTTCACACGTCATTGTGAATTTTTTGTAAAAGTAAAGAGGGTTGCTTTTATTTCTTAATTTCCTATGTGCCACAATATTATATCTCTAATTATTATATCTCTTGCATCTCAGGTTTCTCTTGTCGGTGACCATACTTTCTGTCTTCTTGGAGTTGATGGTATGTCATTTTTTTTCTATCGCACTGTCTAGGTTACATAGTTTCTGTTCCATCTCAGTCAGCTACACAGTGTCAATTGCATTTCTTATATTGTTTAGATTAATTCCTACTGAAAATAAATCCTGGTAAGGTTTCCAGTTATTTTGGATAGTATTACTGTAGTCAGTCAGTTAAGTGCCATACGTGAAACATGATTGGGCGATCATGTCTTTTTCAAGACATGACTGACTGGGTAGAAGATTATCCCACAGTAGGTTGCCATTGCTTTCTGCGGTAGAATGGTTGCCAGCCAAGGCTATAGAACCCAATCTGTCCTGTTATTTAACTCATAACTGGAAGGAAGAGACGGATTAATACCTTTCCCAAGGGTATTTGTGCGTAAGTGAATGCAATGGATTCAACTGGAATTCGAACTCGGCTCTGTGGTTTCTCGTTCCGAGCCGATATCCACTGTACCACAATGCACATCCTACTAATTAATTACTGTAGAGGTTGAGAAAATGCATCCTTGTCTCACACTCTTTTCTATTTTTGTATTGCTACTCAGTTCATTTTCTGTCCATATACAGCCAGTTTGTTGCCAGTATAAGTTCTGGATTCAGTCAGTTAAGTGCCATACGTGAAACACGTTTGGGCAATCATGTCTTGAAAGAGACATGACTGACTGGGCAGAAGATTATCCCGCAGTAGGTTGCCATTGCTTTCTGCGGTAGAATGGTTGCCAGCCAAGGCTATAGAACCCAATCTGTCCTGTTATTTAACTCATAACTGGAAGGAAGAGAAGGATTAATACCTTTCCCAAGGGTATTTGTGCCTAAGTGAATGCAATGAATTCAACTGGAATTCGAACTCGGCTCCCCGATTTCTCGTTCCAAGCCGATATCCACTGGACCACAACTCACTGGATTATTCTAATATAAAAGAGGATAATATAAAAATTTGTTAAGAATGTATAGAATAATAATGATCATAATCATGAGAGAATAACATATGTGTAATGATAAAGAAAGGAAAAGAGAAAGATCAGAGAAAGAGAGACACAAGAAATAGAAACACAATGAGAAAAACAAAAGAAAGAAGAACAATGAAAATACACCTAATAAAGATGTCAATAAAAGGAAGGAAAAGTTTTTGCTTTCCTTTTTCTTTCCCTCAGTAGAAGAATGTGTTTCATTCTCTACAATAATATTGGATTTGTTTCTTTGAAGAGGGAAGAAAAAGGCAACTAGGCAGGTCTTTATTGTATGCATGTGTGTATAAAACACTTGGAATAATGTGCATAAAGGGTTTTTAAAAGTGTGGAAATTCTCAAAAACGTTTCATGATAATTTGATTATATCTTCATATGTGCATTCTTACCTTGAAATAAACTAGTTTTGGGAGGAAGGGGTTCTATTTTCAGGTTTTCTAAAATGAAAATTTTATCTAATCAAATTCATGAGAAAAAAAATCAAGATAAACTGAAAATTGAACAGTGTAACATCCAAATTTTGGGGAGTATACCAATAACATTCCACTTCTGCAAAGCCATGTGAACATAAAAATTAATGAGGAACTATATAAATCCATTTATCTCAAATTTGATCAACAACATTCAATATGAAGCCCATATGCACAAACATTATACATAATGTGTGTGTGTGTGTGTGTGTGTGTGTGTGATGTAGGAATTTTAACTCACAAAAAAATATACAAAATTTGGTAAATCAACAAAGAAAAAAACATATTAAAAAAGAATGTCTAAGATGTATAAAGATTTCAATATAACTTAGAATTTGATTTAAATTTGTATTTTATGGTCCATGTAAATAAAAAGACAAAATCTACAAGAGAATGTTTCATGACATAACTACTCTAAAATTAGGCAGAAAGATAAGTTACAAATATGTATAGAAAATGTGCTATAAAAAGGCGTGTGGAATTTCATGCTTGAAATGAATGTAGTACAGACTTTTACCACTGCTTTTGTGAGCTGTATCACATTTTATGAAAATTTGAATTTTGTCATCCAAATGTATATTTTTCTATAAATGTCTATTTTTATGTATATATTTCTATAAAAGTGTATTTTTATACTTTCATAGGGTTTTGACCCTAGATTGGGTGGGGGGTAACTATTTGCCCATAGCCGGGACCCTAACAGGTGCTATCACTCTGTGTCAGGGTGAACCTGTGAAGCAATAAAAACAGGCATAATTAAACAATCAAACTGAAAAAATCTTTGTAACCAATCAGAAAAGAGAAAAAAAAGATGGACATGTCTTTCGGGCTAATCAGTGTTTGAAAATATTTTAAGATCTTATTAGAAGTACAAAATTTAATTAAAAAAGAATAAAAACATAATTAAAAGGGACAAAAAGGGATGACAGTAGCTGGTGTATGAAACCAGGAGCAAGAAAGTAAAACAAAAATACAAAATAAACTAAGCGGTTATTGTTCCTCATTTATCAGAACTCGTTTGAAAAAAGTAAGAAAAAAATTTGCACACTAACTGAAAAGGAAATCTGAAGAAGAAAATATATACATATCAATAATATTTTGACAGAGGTATATTTTTATAAACAAATACTGTTCATTCCCAAGAACCAGTCCTTCTATTAAAACAAGGATGGTTGTCTCGGTTTAATGAAAATAATTTCTAGGACTAGTGTAAGGGCCTCATTGGGACCCCCAGTGAATCAATGATAACCCCACCTGCATCTCAATTTTCATAAGATAGTATTTATATAAAATATTAATTTTATTGTAATATAGAGGTAGCAAAAAGTAAATGTTAGTGAGGGTCACAAAGCACTGCTAGGGGGCCCCAATCAGGCTTGCTCCCCTCCTCCTGTAAGAGGCTTCAGTGGTAGTTTGAGTTTGAGTTTTGTTTAACAGCGTATCAACCTCTGTGGGTTATTTAATGCCAAAAAGGTAGGGTTTTAAGTTATTTTTTTATAATGTTTGGTTATCGTGAGAAGTTTGATTTAGTCAGATTTTAATGAAAGTTTTTTGTTTTTATTCTTTCTTATTTTAGAAAAACTGTAAATGTCTTCTAGTTTTGTATTCAAAACTGTTTTGCTTAGAATAATTTTTTTCCTACAAAAATGTGTTATGGTAATAATTTTTTACTTCAAAATTGTTGATAATATTTTTTCTTCAAAAATGTATATTTTTTCTATAAATGTCTATTTTTATGTATATATTTCTATAAAAGTGTATTTTTATACTTTCATAGGGTTTTGACCCTAGATTGGTGGGGGTAACTATTTGCCCATAGTTGGGACCCTAACAGGTGCTATCAGGTCAGGTTGAACCTGAGAACAACAGTAATTAAGAGGTGGTTCCATGCTCCTTATAAACTCCATATCAGAGGCCTTGCTGCCAGATGCAGTTTACTGTCATGCCCAGGATTGTTCAGTGATAGTATGCACTGGCCAAACTTATAATGATATTTGGAAGGCAATCGGCATAAAATTAAGGAGATGTTCTCGCAGAAACTTTTTTTAGGTGTTTGACAGTTGAAGACTTTTGGAAAATATATCTAGTCTATAACTTTTTAATACATACTGAGCAATTCTGTATGATTTTAGCATTATTTAATTTTTTTTCTTTTCTTTTTTCTTCTTTGTATTGTCAGCTCATGGAATTGTTGTTTCACCCTTAAGTCTCTTTTACTTATGCCTGTTTTTATTGCTTCAATTGTATTTTATATCAAAATGCATCACCTGCATAAATCTAAAAAAAAAACAATGAATAATCATTGGGGGTATATTAAATAAATATTTTACAAATATCCAAATACTTATTTTCTACCCACTGTTGAAGACACTATAACAGTTTGCCATTTTTTGAAATAGTATTTACACTTTTAAAGCAGCTACTTCAAAGGTGATAGTGAAAAGTGGATGTTTATAATTGCTTTTTATGATTATCCTTTGAACCTTTGTTTTGAACCTCATGTTTGTGTGCATACATATTTGTAGCAAAAGAAATATTTCCAGCTGTTCACTGTGAAAGCATTCAAGAAATTGGCTGTATGAAATGTGTTTAGATCGCCTGAAAAATTTGTTTAGTTTAATAACAGAACAGAAGTTTAGTGGCTTCCATATCATATTTTTATTTTATTTTGTTTTCCTTATGCTCATCATAGTGTTCAGAAATTTTCAGCAGGATCTGGGTGCTGTAGCAGACATTAAAAAATATAACCAAGATTTAAAGTTGTATTTCCGAACACCATAAGGATGCCTCCCTGTGCCATTTTTATAAATACTTTCATGGTAATTTTACAAATTAACTCTTTGCTATGGTACCTAGACTTTTTTAATTTAAGTGCAGTACTAGACTGGCATCGAGATCTCATTAATTTACAGTTGAATTGGCCAGATGTAACCATAATTTCTATGCTAACATTTTATTTTTCCACATTTATATCCTGTGGAACTCTCTTCCAGCTTCATGCTTTTCAGCCAACTTTAATCTTCAAAAATTTAAATACAAATGCTCATGAGTAATACATCTGTTTCTAATTCTTTCACACCCAGTAACCCTTTGTGTCTTAGTGGATTTACTACCTTGCATTAGGTGATACGAATTAAAAAAAAATTAGAAGATGCTTTTCAGAAATCTAGTAAAGTATTAAGAAATTGAAGTATAACAGCAGAAAGAAATAGTTAAAATAGCATTAAAAAAACAAGAGTAGAAAGAAAATAAATCGGTAGGGTTCTACCAATGAATGAATGTTGACAGTATCATAGAAAGATTATATAACAAACAAGGAAGTTTCCAGAAGGATGAAAACCACAAACAAACTGTTGTTTACAATCTTTGGGTATTCCTAATGAGAAAATAAGGACTTCACGAATGTAATGCTATTTGGAAATATTGAAAGCAAAGCACACACTGGGTATTTATCCACATTTCACAGGAACAAATCTAAGAAAAAAATATTCTTAAAGTGGAGCTAATTACCTACAATTCTGTAATGTAAGTATATTTTTTAAATCTTTTTATCCCAAGCAAGGCATCAAAACAACTAACATGCTGGAAGTATTACTGCATGTGAAAGAATTTAAGAAAAAATATTGTTAAGCAGCAAAAAAAGATAAAGAAACAAAATTAAGAAGACAGAAGATAATGATTAACATTGCATTTAAAGTTTTTGAGATTGAACTTGACTGGAAAGCAAGAAGAGAGTTCCACGAGTGAAAAGTACAAGATAAGAAAATGTTAGCATAGAACTGGTAGAACATAGTCTCGGTACCATAAAGGAGGGTTCATCTGAACAATTACCATGAAAATATTTATAGAAAAGGCACAGGAAAGCTATATTATGTTGGTAGGAAAGTGACTGAAGCTAAGATCCCAGGTCAGGATCAATCCAAGGACTTGTTCTATAGTAACAATAAACAGAAATCATAGCAACACATAGGAATGGTGAAAACACTTTTCAAAAACTGAGTAAGATATTTGTTTTTACTTACTAGCATGTCCTTTCAGAATGTAGACAGTCTCGTAGCTCTTAACAGATTTCTTTTATTATTTGTGAATTACCATGATTTCTTAGGAAAGATAGTGGAGAGGTTTCCTGTTGTCCTCTCCAGTTTGGAATTTCAGATATTCTTTCTCCTAAACTAGCTGTCACCCAAAGCTATAGTAGTCCATTTATCCTGCTGTTTAATCCATAGATAAGAAAAAAATGAAATGAAAAACTGTTGTGGAGTAAGTAAGATACCTATAGTTGAAATAGATAAGAAATAGATAAAATAGATAAATATATATAGATAAATAGATAAATATATAGATAAAATAGATAAAATAGATAACTGTTGAAATAGATAAGAAAAAAATGAAATGAAAAACTGTTGTGGAGTAAGTAAGACATCTATAGTAACACAAATGAACCAGGCAAGATGCTTTAAATAAAGAACTCAAAGAGTTCAGGGACAGAGTTTCACTTGAGCTTGTTGGACAGGGTGGAGAGGGACTCAGATGAAGCTGTGTCTAAGGGCAGAAGCTTGGTTTATAAAAAATACAAAAGAACCTGGGGAATTTTTGCCCATGTATATTCACTTGGAAACCCCTTGTTAAAATTGGTTGGTTGGTTGGTTGGTTGGTTGGTTGGTTTTTATGGCAAATTAACCTCAGCAGGTCATTTATTGCCAACTAAACTTATTTATTACTGATAATACCTTTTTCTTTCAACAATTTATTGTTGTTTATATAAGTTTTTGTATCTAGTAATACATTTTTCATTTTCGAGTATCAAGATTCATTTGGATTTGTTTTTAAGGGCAGGGTCCCCAAGTCCTACCCTTGTTATTTAACCCATAACTGGAGGGAACAGACGGATTACTACCTTTCCCAAGAATACCAGTGCTTAAGTGAATGCAGGGTATTCAAATGGAATTTGAACTTGGCTCACTGATTTCTCTTTCCGAGCTGATATGCACTGCACCACAATGCACATTCGTCACTATACGCTTACAGCACCTGGTATTCCCAAGTGGTCACCCATCTAAGTACTGACCAGGCTCAACATTGCTTAACTTTGGTGATCAAGCAAGAACCGGTGTATTCAACTTGATAGGCTGTAAGCCCCTTGTTAAAAACTGAATTTATGTCACATCCTGCATCAGTGGGATGGACTTGGTTAAATCCCCAAAGTTCCAATAGAGTTCTCATAGAGTGCTCATTAGTGTACCATTAGAGTCAACCAATAACCATAAGTAGTGAGGTATAACAGTGGTGAAAAGGAATCAAGACTTACATGAAGTAAGAAAAATACATTTTATGCTACGGCCTATATAGTAACGATGATGAGAAATTAAAACTATGTCAGTGTAATTTTTTTCTCTGCTGTGAATAAAGAAAAAAAAGATATTCTTAAATATAGAAGAATTATTGGCTCAAGTGGTAAAAATACAACAACAGCAGCAGTTGCTGGAACTCTGGAAACAGCAACAAAAGCTAATTCAGAAGAAAACAAAAAAATCTCTAATTTTACTGAGAAAGTTAGCACCAGTAGAATATTAAAAATACAGTCATTTTGTACTACTGAGAAAACCAGAAGAAATTTGCTTTAAGAAACAGTAAATAAACCAACCAAATTTTTTGGTGAGAAAAGTTTATTCAATACTTGTTGGAAGTGTATGAATCTGATGAAAAGAGAAGCCAAATATTTTGTCACATATGCTGGAATTGTTAACAAGGAGTGTGAAAGGTTAAAATTAAACTGAGCCTGGATATGCTTAAGGATTTTTTTTTCAAGTACTAATTGTGAAAAAAGAAGCAAAAAGATGTTCTAGAATCCTAATGAAACTGAAACAAGAAATATCAAATGACTGTCAAAGAATCCTAAATCTGAGATGAGATATGGAAGGAATTGAGGAAAAAGAATGCATGTATATACAAACCAAATAAAAATGTGGACAAAGAAAAATTAATCCATGTTTCAGATATGGAAGGTTTCAACTTGGAAATGACTGTTCCTTTAAGAGTTTAAAAGACTACAAGTATGAAAAGTAGGAGATAAAAGGTCACACTGTAAGACTAAAGCAAGGAAAAGTTCTGACAGAAAAAATATCATGCACAGCATTGAAATAAAAAAAATAATTACAGAAAACCAAAGAAAATTTGCATAATGTGGTTATAAAAATGTAACTAGTCACTAGTCAGTCAGTTAAGTGCCATACGTGATACACGCTTGGGCGATCATGTCTCAAAAGAGACATGACTGACTGGGCAGAAGATTATCCCGCAGTAGGTTGCCATTGCTTTCTGTGGTAGACTGGTTGCCAACCAAGGCTATAGAACCCAATCTGCCCTGCTATTTAACCCATAACTGGAAGGAAGAGATGGATTAATACCTTTCCCAAGGGTATTTGCGAGTAAGTGAATGCAATGAATTCAGCTGGGTTTCGAACTCGGCTCTCCGATTTCTCATTCTGAGCCGATATCCAATGCACCACAATGCACATATATCAAAATAATCAATGAAGCTACATGGAAAACAAATAAAAACCTATATTAAATCACATGTGGCATTTTGGGTGAGAAATTTGTTATTGGTGAAATGACTTGCAATGTTTCATTTTGTAACAAGTGTGTAAAAGCTAATGCTTATTCATTAAAAAATACAAACTTTTTAGTATTGACTGGATGAAATATTTTTTAGTTTTGGTATTTACTTATAAGTATTTATTGCAAAAATATAAGTGGATAAATGGCCAGTTTCAAAAACAATAAGAATTTAAAGAAAATGTTATCCAGATGTTCTGTCAGAAGAGTTTAGTCAGTATTCTGAAATCAGAGCAAAATTTTAAGAGAAAAGAAGGTCAGTGCCAGTATTTAAGCCTAAATTCTGGGAAGACAGAATCTTAAATGGTAGAAAAAAATGAAGAAAAGTTCAACAAAATGGTTCATATGTAGTTAAATAAATATTTAATGGTATAAATTTTTTGTATTTTAATTTCCCTTAAAAATTGGCATGGACTTTCCGAACAACCAAATACACACACACACACACACACACACACACATATATATATATATATATATATATATATATATATATATATATAAAGCTTAAAACCATAAAAAATGAGTAAGATAGATTTTTTATAGAGCAATAAAGTAGCACTTTCAAATGTATCACTTGATTTAATCTTTCATGACTCTTGAATTTTATGATACTGCCATCTTCAGGTAGTGGAATTTTCACATAAATATTACAGATGTATGAAACTTCATCATGATAAAGAGAAGTACTCAGCAATAGAAAAATATTTATGAATATAGCAAATGGACAAATTAAAATCTATAACCATAAATTATAAATTAAATTCATTTATCAGGTTGAATCTTGAGTAACAGATGACAGAATTAAGTGTAAAAGGCAGTGGGTTGACATAGATGCATCTCCTTGATCAATCCTACATGCTCAAATCCGTGGAAGAAAGGTAATGTGGTGCATGTGGTGCAATTATTGAGGTATTATTAATTTAGATTTCTTAAAATGCAATAAAACTCTAAACGCATATTGATATATCCAGCAGCTTCATAGTGTTCATAAAAGTTTAGCTGGAAAGTCCTTCCCACTCAGCAGCAAGAAAAAATGTTGTTCTCCATCATGTCAATAAAAAATTGCATGAAAGATTAAATCAAGTGATACATTTGAAAGTGCTACTTTATTGCTCTATAAAAAATCTATCTTACTCATTTTTTATGGTTTTAAGCTTTATATATATATATATATATATATATATATATATATATATATATAGATATATGTGTGTGTGTGTGTGTGTGTGTGTGTGTGTGTATTTGGTTGTTCGGAAAGTCCATGCCAATTTTTAAGGGAAATTAAAATACATCCTGTATACCTGATCCTGTATCAAATAATTATTGACTTTTTCTTTCTGTGCAAAACATTTTGATGGAGAACATTTTCTCATGAAAACCATATTCATAAGTAAAAAGTTTTTCACATCAAAATGTGTTCACTTATATATCGGAAGCTGCCTGATAAGTGGCAACAAGACATCACAAATAATAGTGAATATATTATTGAACAGAATGAAAAATAAAATTGATGAATGGAAATTATTTAAGACTCCACCTAATAAATATTAGGTTGTCCCAAAAGTTTATAAACACTTGCGAAATGAGTCTATCTGGTCCAGCACAATCGAGACAAGCAATGGGTTCAGAAAGGGCAAGAGACACCGTTGGTTCCAAAACAAGATCGATTCGGCAAGAAAGTCATGTTGTGCGTTCAGTGGAACTTTGAAGGAATCGTGCATTTTGAGTTGGTTCCGAATGGTCGTGCCATCAGTGCCGAACTTTACTGTCAGCAACTTGAGCAGGTCTATGAAAAGTTGAAGCAAAACTACCCGGCTCTGATCAACCGAAAGTGCGCTTTGATGCAACAGGACAATGCCAAGCCACACAACACCAGGAAGACCAAAGACAAGTTTGAAGAGCTGGATGGCGTTGAGGTTCTGTCACATCCAGCCTACAGTCCTGACTGTGCTCCATCAGATTACAGACTTTTTCGCTCAATGCAACACTTTCTGAAGGGCTGCATATTCGACTCATTTGATGAAGTCGAGGAAGCGTGTCAAGAATTCTTTGATTTGAAGCCCACTGAATGGTACATTGACCAGATCTGAAAGCTTGCAAATTGAAGGCAGAAAGTCTTGGAAAATGATGGTCTTTATTTTGAGCAATAATTTTTGTTGTTTTTACGAGTAAAATTTCAATTTTTTGCAAGTATTTACAAACTTTTGGGACAACCTAATAACAACTTTAAAAACCAAAAGAACAGTGTAGTTACAAAAGCACAAATTAAAACTCCTATAAATTATTAAACATATTCGTAATGGTTTGATTTTTTTATTAATTACAGAACATATATAGCAGCAGATGTCAGGGTTTTTTTTATGTCTAGGTAGATGACTCATTTTCTAGCAGCTGATGATTCAATACAACTTTTAATCAAGAAAAATGACTTGAAGACACTTATATCTCTTCCTCCTCTTGAAAATATGGGCATAAAACAACTGACCTGCAGCCATATAACCAACCATACAAGATATTGTGATCACACATAAACATACATGCATATGTATGTATGTATGTATGTATATGCAAGAGTAGGAAATTTAAACAAATTGATGAATCTATTTTTTTGCCCAGTTACTCACCATTTTGTTTTTTTTTAACAATATGTATATCTCTTGCAATCACTCCTTCAGGAAGTAGAAAATATTAGTTTCTATTAACATTTCTTCTCCTTTGAGAAAGAATTTAATATCTGAAGTTTCCAACAAAATTTGCTTTATATCTTTTGTGTTTACGCACACACACACACACACACACACACACACACACACACATGCGCATGCACACACACACACACACACACACACACACAGTGCGATGAATAAATTGTTGTAAAAATTATGCAAAAGTGAAATCTCATTTTTACATCTCATATTTCCCAAAATTATGTAAAAGTATTTTGAAGGATGTGCATTGTGGTGCAGTGGATATCGACTCAGAACGAGAAATCAGGGAGCCAAGTTCAAATTCCAGTTGAATTCATTGCATTCACTTACGTGCAAATACGTGCAAGGTCTCTTCCTTCCAATTATGGGTTAAATAACAGGACAGATTGGGTTCTATAGCCTTGGCTGGCAACCATACTAACGCAGAAACAATGGCAACCTACTGCAAGATCAACTTCTGCCCAGTCAGTCATGTCTCTTTTGAGACATGATCGCCCAAGCGTGTTTCACGTATGGCATTTAACTGACTGATTTTGAAATACTAAGGTGTAAGTTCATTGGACAGCTTCAAACATGGCCTTCAGACAACTTCAGAATCTCCTTTATCTTTTCTGGACGGTCTCCTCATTTGAGTTTGTGAATGCTGCCATAATTCTTGCCTTCAGTTGATTTTTGGTGTTATAAGAACTTTTGTTGTGTTGTGCCCCACTCAAAAAAATCAATGGGGTTGCAGTCTTGAGAGTTAAGTGGCCAGATGTAAAGGATGATGTGATTGCAGAAACTAGCTGACAGCCATGACGGGGTTATCCTGCTTGTGTGGTATACTGCCGAGTCCGGTTGCTACACATAGTCTTCCAGCAGCTACCATCTTGACCCAAGGCATAACTACCTCCTCAAGGTACTTGATGTAAGCCTTCATGTTGAGCTTGAGTCCCTATGGGAAGATGAATGAAGGTGTAACCTGTTGCCATCATTAGTGATCACTCCAAACACAATTATAATCACCATTAGACTCATCCAATTCTTTCTGAATCTTCTACACTGTCCTCAGATTGATACCCAAACACTCTGAGATGTTCATATTAGAGCTTTCTGACATGAATGCTAAGCAGTACAACATGCTGTTTTCAAAATTTTGGAAGAGTGAATTGTGTCATGGTGCTCCTTTTCTCACAGACAGTACCCAACTGACCCTACTACACTGTGCATTTCATAAAATCAAAAACAAACATGCATGCATGATATTAAAAATATAAAATGTCAACAATTTTCCCATCACACCTTATGTGTAGGTGTGTATATATAAACTTTCTCTTGCTCTTTATATATATATATATCGCCCGGTTCACACTCCACCCACGTCTATTGAACAGGTGTAGAGGTTCATCCTTTGTTCCCTGCTTAGGACGTGGTTTCCGGCTTTCTCTTTTCCAATCTATTCACTCTTACGTAGCCCTCTGCACACCAGTGGCCTTACCGCCTTGCTTGGGGTGATGTGATTAAAAAAAAATATATATATATATATATATATATATATATATATATAAAACTGTAAATTTGTGTTTGAACATGTCTCAAAAAACCCACCGAGTATAAATGCGGAGGGGAAAAAATGGAAACAAAAAAAGAAATGAACTAAGCACTTGAACATTAGTCAAAGTACTAGTCGAAAGAAAAAAACCTGAGACGTGTAACCTAACACGTAAAGCACTCAATACACTGGTAGAGCAAATAAATAAGAAAGTATCTAACCTAGAGAGCCAACAAACCTACCAAGATTTCACCAAATTAGATCTTCAGGGCAAGTTGGCTCTGAAGATCCAATTTGGTGAAACCTTGGTAGGTTCGTTGGCTCTCTAGGTTAGCTACTTTCTTATATATATATATATATATATATATAAAAATATATATTTATATTGCACAATAGTAGCTAATGAAAGCCTTCGTAATATATGCCTGGAGGAATTACAAAAAATACTACAAATAAACAAGGGTTTCCAACTGGCAGAAGAAATACCATTAGAATCTCCCCAGAATCCAGAAAAACAAAAAAAATATGCAAAAAAAAAAGAAAACATTCTCACGTACATCTCCACACACAACAAAAGCAACTCAGAATTATTTACAAAGATAAAAAGACACACAGTATTATTCAACAAAAATGTTAAAATAAAGGAAGTCTTAAAGACAACTAAAAAATTTAAAACAAATGCCAACCCCAAAATTTAAAAAAACATATTAGCCTCATCAAAATTCGAGCAACACACAACACAGGGGTTCACAAAATGGAACAAAAAAAGATGTGGGGTATGCAACATAATAATAGAAGGAAAACACATCTACATTCGAAATAAAAACAAATTTGAGCTGCAACTCTAAAAATGTAATTCATGCTCTAAAATAGGATGAATGAGCAAAAATATATGTGGGGCTGACACAAGGCCTGAATAAAAGAATAGCCCTGCACAGAAGTAACATTAAACTAGCCAAAAACTGGAAATTATATGTTTCCCCACGTTTACACAAATGTAGTAGAGGTAAATTCACAGTAATGCCTATCTATCAAAATGCAGATTATGATATGCTCATGATGCAGGAAGAAATGTTTATAAAAAAATACAAGCTTTCCCTCAACAAAACAACATGAAAAATCTAAGACACATTTTTTTTTTTAAATCATATCACCCCGGGCAAGGAGGTAAGGCCACTGGTGTGCAGGGGGCTACATAAGAGTGAAAAGATTGGAAAAGAGAAAGCCGGAAACCACATCCTAAACAGGGAACAAGGGATGAGCCTCTACACCTGTTCAATAGACATGGGTGGCATGTGAATAGTTCACAGACACACTAAATTCAAATGCGCTAAAAAAAAATTTGCAAATCATTGTAAAAAATAGTATTCCAAAACAACAAAAAGAACTAGATGATCCATAGAGTAAAACTGAATCAAAATCGCTGAAAACAATTTTGAAGTATAAAGACAAAATCAGATTTCACAAGTCAGTGTAAAAATTTTTATGGCCAAGAAAAGGCAACTGACTTTTGAAATGGAAGAGATCTAATGTGTGAGTGGGGAAAAAACAACAAGCTAACATGCATGCATATGAACTTTCTGACCTGCTCACCACTTATCTATATATCCAGGACATTTTGACCATCAGAGAAACAAACGGAGGGATCTCCGTATGTAAAGTCACAAGTTTATTCGCCTGAAGAGAGTCAACTTTAGACTTGAAACATGTGTAGTGACACAAATACTATTATGGACACTTAATATATCATACAAAAAACAAGTAATATTAATAATAATAACAACAATAAATCTACTCATTAAACAAAATGTTCAAGGCTTCTTGCACTTTTCTTATATATCTCTGTCTCTCTCTCTCTCTCTATATATATATATATATATATATATATAGTCATCTGCAGACAGATCTGTTTCACTGTATCACAGCTCATCAGTACGGTTAGACTCCGACTGCTTTTAACCCAGGATTGAAACCTGACCGAATTAGCGTCAGTCGGCGATTCTACCTCTGGGCTATGGGCGTTCTGTAGAAGTAGGTAAATTTTTAGCGTGTATATTATCAATATACACGCCTAATAGCCAGAGTGCTCTAATTCATTACTGAATGAGCAATATATATATATATATATAAACTATAATAAAGATTGTGTTCCTGCAAAAAAAAAATGGTTGACAGAGTATCTCTGGAAGATAACACTTTTAAGACAAGTGGACTTTGTAATTATTGCTCAATATCATGTGATAGACCATTAATTACAACACATAAGTAAGTTCTTTATTTAAGACTTTTAATATAATGTCACTGTGTTTAGGACAATTTCTTTTGTCTATCACATTTATAGAGAGTGCTCAATACTTATAAAACCCGACATGTTACTAACATGCACTAAAAAAGTACCGAATACTAACAAAGCACTGAAAAAGCACCAGATAAACAAAAAGTATATCAATAGGCACAACACTATACAGAAAAACTAAATAAAAAAAGAAAAAATCTTGAATACAGAAGTTTCATTGGTCTTCAGCCAAAAATTCACCCTCTCTCTCTGTGTTTATATATATATATATTATAAACTATAGTAATTACAATGCCAATAGTAATAGAACTAACTCTGCCAAAGCTAGTACTAATTAAGCTATAATTTAAATTGTCTTGTACAACCCACCGAGAAAGAACTCGGGGGGGAAAAGAAGGGGAAGTAAAAAAAGAAACAAATGAAGTACATGAACAAAAAGTGAAGCACTCGTAAGAAAGAAAAAACCCCAAGATGAAAACCCTAACAGTAAAGCGCTCAATACAAAGGTAGAGCAACAAAGACAGAAAATCTAATCAGGGTAAATTGGCTCTATATATATATATATATATATATATATATATATATATATATATATGTAGTGAAGTTATAGTGCACATGAAATATGAATAAAAGTATGAAAATATATTTGATATGTCTATTTATTTATTCCAGTAGAAAAGAATTCTTATACTAAAGCAATCCGATTATGAAAGTAAGTATTCCTCCAATAACTTGTATCAATGTTTGGAAGATGCTTAGTGATCCCTCCAAACACCATGATATTGACTAATTATATCATTCAACTGCTGCTGAAGCTCTGTGTTGTCTTCAGAGTTGGTCCTCTAATTCTCTGAAATGTTTGTATTGGAGCTTTTGGTGCAAATGCCAAGTAGTACAGCATGTTGTTTCCAAGATTCTGGCAGAGTGAATTGTATCATGGAGCTCTTTTTCTCACAGATGGTGCCTAACTGACCCTACTATACCGTGGACAAAATAAAAAACAAACAATGTGCCTGCATGAAATTAAAAATATAAAATGGCGATAATTTAACCATTGCACTTTGTAGAGCAGAGTGCTAAGCCTAAAATATGTGACATATGTCACATATTATTAAATGTTCCTTGGTCAGGCTGAGGATATTTCAGTAGTTTATTGTAGACATCTGTGTGTGTGTGTGTGTGTGTGTGTGTGTGTGTGTGTGTGTCTGTGTGTGTATTTATGTCTTTGTTTGTATAGATGTGGGTGTTAATATTCATGTTTGCAAATATAAATAACATTAAATTCATAAGCACACGCATGATGAATGATGTCAAGTATAAAACTCTTAAACTGGAAGCAAAAAAAAAAAACTAGCCTTCAAAAATTATGGTAATGATGTTTGATGCTGGTGTCATTTTTATTAATTTCACATGAAAATTATTTAGCTTCGTTTGAAATGAAAATATATGTTTTTTTTTTCATTGATTTGTGTCACAAACACACAAACATGTTGGTCTGTTTCTATGATTTTCTTTTCAATTGATAAAATTAAAAAAAAAATACCCATCTTGTTTGAATGAAAAAGGATGTGGGTGTAACTATTGGAAAGGAGGAGAGAAAAGAGATAAAGAAGTTGAAAAATAGAGAGAGATTGATTCTATATTGATCCCCACATGGTAACTATTAACCCAGATATTTACATATTCCCAAAGTCATCCTCCAAATTATGTTTTATTTTACATTGATTTTTAAGCAATCTCTATCAACCTTCTTATCTTTTTTTGCTTTATCTTATTTAGGCCATAACATTTTTATCCAGTCTCATATTACCAAAACGTCTTTTGAGAATATATTTAAAAAGCTTTGTTATGAATTTTTTTTATCAAGTGATATTAATTACAGCATACTGCAAGCAAAAATTACTCCACCATAACTTGACTTGTTCTCTGATGTAAATATATAAAATTTTGTGAATCAATATATAAAATGACAGTATAAGGATTCAAATAAACAGATGCTTTTTATCTTTTATACAACTTGTAATGTAATCCAACAATATTGATAGTCTTGTATGTGAGCTTGAATTTTCATGTGACGAGGTGTTCACAACATTGTTATTTGACTCTTTTTGTGGAGTTAGATGTTTGACTCAATGCTGAAGAAATGAATCATATGTGCTACACTTGGAGCCACACGCAGGTTGGAAAAACTTGATTTATTTTCTTTCTGAAAAGATAGCTAGATCAATTTACCTAAACTTACTCCTGGAGCTATCATGAAAGGTCATGTTTAAAATGTCCTGTCCATTAAAATGAAAACTTAATTAGAAACAACAGCTCTAGAAAAAACGTCTTGGTATGTGTGGGTGTACATTGTTCAGGTAAAAAGCTATTTGAATGTAATTTCTATTTAATTTGATAATGTTTGTGTTTTATCAGTTGAGGTAAATAGATTTGATAGTAACTAAATTATTCTGAACTTGTGTAGCTAATCTGTTTTATTTATCAAGAAAAGACATATTAGTTGTTTTATTTTTGCAATATCTCTCTATTTATCCTAATAATAGTGTTCATAGGTCATCACATAAAATATTGGCAACATAAAGTGAAAAATAAACAAAGTCAAGTTTTTAAAAATGTTAAAATCTTGTAAAAGAATTTAAGTTTTTAAATCAATTTTTTAACGTCATATCCATTCAGTATATATAATAAGTTCTCTTTATTATCTTTGAAAGGCCATGACCTTTTAAAAAATAGTGAAATCGTGTCCATGGTTTTGAATTCAGTTTTAACTTACATTGGCTGCCAACCTAGATTAAAGAGCTCAGTCTACCTTACTATTTAACCTATAGCTAGATGGAGAAGGGATTAAATCATGCCCTTGCCAAAAACACTAAAATTAAATTGAATGCAGTAGACTAGGCCAAAATTTAAACTTAACTCACCAATCATATTCAGTGAATATCCATCTTTCATTACTATCTTTTTTAAATACCATGTCCCTTCAGGTTTTCTTATTATTATTTGTGAACTGTCATGAATTTTCAGGAAAAATAGAACAGATTCCTATTGTTATTTTCACCCTAAGCCAGAGATTCTACTCTATCCTAATATTGAATCTATATCTGATTGGATAAAGAAAAGGAATTATTGATTTTTCCAAGGGTAATAGAGCAAAGTGAATAGTTTAAACTTAAAATTGGCCAACCAATCCCACCCTCTGCACTAATAAGGGCTTTTTTTTTTTCATTATTTCACCCAAAACAAGCCAATAAAAGTCATTAGAACACAAGGTTTTACTGAGTGTGAAAAAAACAGGGAGAACAATAAAAAACAAGGATTCAAGGAGACAAAAGATGACAATTGATATTACATTTAAATTTTTTTAGATCATATTTGTTAGGAAAGCAGGATTGATTGATTGATTGATTTTCTGTGACTTATCAACCCTTTTTCAGATTATTTAAAACCAGAAATTATTTTCAGATTGTCAGAAGTTTTTTTTATTTTTTGAGATAATAATGATTTTGTGATAGAAGTTTTACTAATAAACCCATAGCGATGTAAGTGAATATAATATACCCAACTAGAATTAGAACTCAGCTCTCTGATGAACAATTCTGAGCCATTATCTATTGCACCACCTGCACATCCAAGCTTACAGCACCTGGTATTCTCTAGCAGAAAATCCAAAGAGAGTTTCACAATTGATAAGTGAAAGAGAAGAAATGGTTAGCATAAAACTTAGAGTTACAACAAGTGATTTCAACACTGCCAATGCAATACTAGACTTAAATGTTTGATGTTCAGGTACTCAAGAGGAGAGCTCATCAGAACTGTTGCCATTAAAAATTATATAAGTGGCAAAGGAAAGCTTTGTTACAGTAGTGGTAGAATGACATAAGCTAAGATGCCAGGACAGAACCAATAACATTGCATATTCTTCTTTAGATTTTATCAAGATTTTCAAAATAGTTAAGTACCATACCAGATGTGGCAGCAATAACAATGACGTAAGTTAAATTACCCACACTTTTTGAACAATAATATTTATTTAAAAAAAAGCATTATGTATTTGTAATTCAGGTTGGGTGTCAGTCATCTCAGTCAGTCAGTTAAGTGCCATACGTGAAACACGCTTCGGTGATCATGTCTCGAAAGAGACATGACTGGCTGGGCAGAAGATTATCCCGCAGTAGGTTGTCATTACTTTCTGCAGTAGATTGGTTGCCAGCCAAGGCTATAGAACCCAATCTGTCCTGTTATTTAACCCATAACTGGAGGGAAGAGATGGATTAATAGCTTTTCCAAAGGTATTTGTGCGTAAGTGAATGCAATGGATTCAACTGAAATTCGAACTTGATTCCCTGATTTCTCATTCCGAGCTGATGTCCACTGCACCACAGTTTTTTCTTTTATTGTATTAAAGAAAAACAAAAGATTTTGATCAGTAAACTACATTTCATCCAAATTCACATGACAACTCAAGTTTGTGGTTAGGTAAAGTTATACTTTTCACAGTCCAAGTGACTATTACCAAGATCATATTAAATAGCCAATAAAGATATTGTTATCAATATATTTTCATTTTGAAAAAAAAATTAAAAATGAACATGAGCATTTCAGAAATTACCTTTTACTTTTGATGCAATAAAAAAAGAATTATTCATTTTAAGAGCTGACGTACATTTGTATTTTCTCTGTAAAACAAATAATAACATCGAAAAAATTTTGTTAATGCTTTCTCTTATTGAAAGTAACCATGATAAAGAAGAGCTTATTTCTTGTTGTTAGCTTGACTTGTGTTCTTATTTTGTTAGCCAGAGAATAAAGCCAGTTTGTATAAAAAGTCCCATTTATGAAGCATTGACTGATGAACAAACCTATGAGCTATAGGTTGCAAGACTATCACATTGATCTAATAAATAGTATTGTATTCACGTCAAATTGTTCAGAGAAGGAAACTTCTAGAGTTTGGAAGAATAAACCCTGCATGCAATAATGCAGATTTATTTAGATCTTAGTGATTGTGTTTTTTGGGTTTTTTTTTCATATCTAAATATTGTATGTATGTATGAGATCTGCTCAAAACATATCAGAACTGTTGGTGTGGTAACCAAACTAAAGTATGCAATGTAAAGTGACTTGACATAGATTGAACTTGAGTGAGTGAGTTTTGTTTAATGGCATATCAACCTCTGTGGGTTTTAAGGTATTTTTTAATGTTCGGCTATCAACCAATCAGTGAGTGAGCTTTGGGAAGACTTAAGGAAGCTTCTGTGATCCACTTTCTCCCAAAAGTGCACAAATTTGTCTACTTAAAAATAAAGCAATTTCAAAATTGTTGCATTACTGTGAATTGTAACTTGCCTGTAGAAAATGTATTCGTGATTTATTGACCAATGATCGTTTGGCATTGTACATGTGATTTTGTGTTTGTATGTGTATGTTTGGGTGCAAGTAGGTTCGCACAAGATCACTTGACAAGATACAAAAAGTGTTGAAATGAAATAGCTACTTTGTTGTGATGTTATAACATATTTATATTATAAATTTTGAATAAATATTCTATATATACACACATACTCTCTCTATAAATACATATATATAAACTATTAATTAGTGCCCAGTATCAAGTGAGAGATCATTAATAACTACATGTTAAATGTTTGTAGATTATATACAAGTACATACATGTAAGTTCTTTATTTGTTTAATATTTTTTCTTTAATTTTACTATATTTAAAACAATTTTTGCCTATGTGCATTGTGGTGTGTGCATGTGTGTTGTGGTGCAGTGGTTATCAGCTTGGAATAAGAAATCGGGGAGTTGAGTTTGAATTCCAGCTGAATTCATTGCATTTGCTTATGCACAAATAACCTTGGGAAAGGTATTAATTCGCCTCTTTCCTCCAGTTATGGGTTAAATAACTGGACAGATTGGGTTCTTTAGCATTTGTTGGCAACCAGTCTACCACAAAAAGTAATGGAAATCTACTGTGGGAAAATCTTCTGCCCAATCAGTCATGTCTTGAGAGGGACATGATCGCCCAAGCATGTATCATGTATAGCACTTAACTGACTGACTGACTGACTTTTGCCTATTATGTTTATAGAGAATGCACAATATTTATAAAACCTAACATATTACTCTAACATGGGAAAACAAAGCACTGAAAAAGCACAAAATAAACAAAAAGTATATCAATAGGCAAAACACTATGAAGAAAAATTAAATAAAGAATAATCTTGAATACAGAAATTTCATTGGTCTTTAACCAAAATACACCTTCTGTCTGAGTGTGTGTGTGTGTGTGTGTGTGTGTATATATATATATATATATATATATATATATATATATATATATATAAATGAAATGATTTGTTTGAACATTATTTTTTATCAATACTTGTTTTTAAGTAGATATTCTGTTTTTTTTTAATTAAACATTATTATATATTTATATCTACTGGCCTGATTATTTACGATAAATTTTTGTTACGAAAATATGTGTCATTCGGCAAGATTCAAACCTTTGACCGCTATCCACATAGAGGAAGCTACCATATGATCTGGCACATCTTAGACCTCTTGACCACGAATGACTTTCAGTCTAAACGGGGTTTTAATCAAGCCTATATAATACAGTTTTCGATCTATCGCAATAACCATATCTGCTCTGAAATGTATCGCAATGTCAACAAATGCAAACATGTTACGGAAATTAACGAAGATTAATGAAACTTGGTTATATATGTGTGTGTGTGTGTGTGGGTGTATATATATATATATATATATATATATATATATATATAGTGAAGTTAGTGTGCTTAGAATATGAATGGAAGGATGAAAATATATTTGATATGTCCTAATGTATTAACTAAATCTAGTAGAAAAGAATTCTTATATAAAAACAATCTGGTTATGAAAGGAAGTATTCCTCCACTAACTTGTTTAACTGTTAGAATGATGAAGAAATAAAAGAATAACTATCCTAGGTCATCATTAAATATTTTTATTTTATATCTTATTTGTAGTTCTATCTTAGCTGCCATCATCTTATATATCTTGCCAATATTGACCTTTAGCCAGTCTCAAGAAACATTACTGCCAATGTTTGTCTTTAGCAGAAGAGGACTTCTCTGTAGAGTGGATCTCATTTTCTCTTATGATTGTAGAAAATACACATTCTCTCAGACGTTAGAAAATTTTAGCACATCATATTACCTGACTTCTGATATCAATGCTTTTACAATTAGTAAAGAGATTCAAAGAATTTTGCAAAAGTTTTTATTTTCAAAATTGTGCTTTTATCACAAAGAAAGTAAAATTTCATAGAAATGTAAGAATGTCCTTTTGATATTGAACTAGTTTTTTTTTTATTTATATTATATGAAAAAATGTTCAAAAAGATCCTCACTAAAGGGAGAAATGTTTTCTTGTTATTTCTTAGCTCATGCCACTACTTGTTTTGAAAGATGAGTGGAAAGGAAATGGATTGATGCCTTTGCCAAAGATATTTGTGCAAAAAGGGAAGCAGCAAACTAGGTCGGAATTTGAACTCAAATCCCATTGCCACTTTCTTGCTTAGTAACTTATGCAACATACACTAGCCAATAAGTATATTTGAATTATTGTCAGTGATGATAAAATTCTGCTAGTACTTCTTATGCAGATTCCAGTCTCTTTATAATGATATTTTATTTTTAGTAGTTATTTCACAACCCTGTGTCCAAAAAGTCACCCTTTTGAAAGAAAATTGATTATAAAAAGATTATCATTGAATTTCCTCCCTTACAGATAATGTTTCTTTCTCTGTATTGTGTTCAAAAGCAAGTTATATTTGTCCTCAGATTTCTTAGTCATATGCAGAAAATAAGGGATGATATTCCATGTTTTTTTTAGTCATCTCCCTTGAAAATATTCTATAATATTGCCTTTCATTAGGAAATTGTGAGAATTTTTTGGCATTCTTTAAGATAGAGTACTTTAGTAATATATATACTACAATGCACTTTTAGCTTTCTCAAAAACATGTTTTTTTTTTATTTTGAATACAGATAAAGTTCTCCATATCATTATCATTCATTTGTATACCTATTTTTACCATTCTTTCAGCACATTTTTGTGTATCTACCTTATTTCAATGCCTTTGGAATGTTATCATTCAACCATGGCAGTGGTTGAATATATTCTTAAGTCTGACATTGATTGAATTTTGGCAGATTTCAAGCTTCACCACTAATTTAGTTCTCAAACAACCTTCAAATAGTTTACAAAGTTAGATAGGATACCCCCTTAGCTACATTTTGAAAAAAAAAAGTTTTGAATTTTGGTACAGTAGGAAAAAAGTTAGATCAAAATATGTGAAGTCCAAAAAGGGAGACTAAGTGAGTGACTAAAATTTTAATAATAAATCTTATTCTTCATAACTTTTTTTCTTTTTTATATTTTTGCATGTGGTTTTCAACATTTAAATTCTGATATCTTTTATCATTTTTGTCAAACTTTGCTTATTATTTATTCTTTTATCAGAATTGATTATCAGAATTAATTATGAATAATCAATAAGAAATTTCTTGTTTAAAATATTGCAGCTAAAAATAAAATTTGAATGCAATATTTTAAGTAAGAAATTTCTTATTTTTTAATTCACTAGAATATCTTGTCCTTTACTTTCTCAGATTTAATAACTTGTCCTATTCTTTTCCAGGTTTAATAACTTACCCTATTCATTTCCAGGTTTAATATAATCTCAAGAATATTACTTTTCATGCGCACATTTTTTAATGTAATATACTCATAAACAAATTGAACTTTTAGAGTTACATAATTAAATTGTGAATAATCTTTAATTCTTTGTCCTAATTCATATCATTAGATACATTATGAATTTACATTAACTTATAATACCTTGTTCCCAAATTGCAGCTGCTTGTAACAAGTGTCTAATGATTTTATTGCTTTATACAAATTAAATGGCTGGTTGCAAGTTAAGTACCATTATCAATGTATTTTACTGGTTCACATTGCAGGAAAAGTGTTGTAGTAGGGATCAAATATAAATCAAAAATGATTTCCATTTCACTACTTTGTAATAACATGTTTGCTCAACATGACAATTGACTGTTATAGTTGCACTAACCAGATGGTTATGTGTTGATTCTGTTATTAACGTCAGATGGATATTAATGGTGTAATCATTCACTATGACAAGCATCCTTTTATAAATGCATCACAGGCAGGGCGTCTAACTACAACTATTTATACTTTTGTTAATGTTGTTCATGTCTGTATTACCAAGACCAATTGCTTTGGGATTCAGATTGTCCATTAATAACAGAAATCAGGTTATGATGAAAATTCAGGATTTTACAAGGATTCTTTTACAAAAGATTCTACTATAGAAGGCTAGCTGCATAAGGATGTCTCCAGAATATCTGGGAAATATTTTTTTTATGTGGAAAAACAAGATATTTAAATTATGTCTTTTTTTATTAAATTTCATATCTCACAATAATGTATCTCCACAGACTTCTTTTCTTTAAATGACCCTTTTGTACTTTAGAATGGCTTTCTACAGCTTCTTTTTCTTTAAGTAACCCTCTAGGTCTCCTTTCATTTAAATATCCCCCTACAGACTTTTTGTTTTTTAATATCCGTGAAGTACAGTTTTTGGTGGGGAAAGTTAGCAATGTTGTTACCTACTGCCTTCTTCATAGTTTTGAATTTAAAGTCATCCTTCTCCTAAACTGGTTACCCTCCAAGGATAGAGAACCCAATGTATTCTGCTATTTAATCCATAACTGGAGGAAAATTATGTATAGAAAGTAATAAAAAGGAAGAAGCATGTTTTGATTTAGGAAGTCATATTCTGTGTCAAGGCTATAAACATTTTATGTATTTATTCAGGTCTTGGAAATGATGGAAACAAAAAGGAAATTAATACTGAGCATCAGGAAGAGACACCTGAAGTTCCTGGGACACACAATGAGGAAGGAGGGCTTGGAGAATCTGATACTAACAGGCCAGATAGAGGGAAAAAGAGACAGGGGTAAGCAATGGATAACATATTTGAAGGACCTAATCAGGTGGATGATGGAACGAGGATTGCATGGTATAACAGGAGAAAGTGTGCTAAGAGCCACCAGGGATAGGGAAACGTGGAAAGCCATGATCGCCTACATCCTGAAGGGACAGGGCACATAGAAGAAGAAGAAATATAAAAATTGTAATGAAATTTTAAAATTTTGCTAACTTGCTAAGTCCTAATTGATATTTTTCACCCAAGAGACAATTAATGATTTTTGTAGAACTAGTGAGTGTTGTGACATCAGTGTGGTGTGATGTGCTTTGCATTTTTATATATACAGGTTGCGATGGATAAATTGTAAATTAATGCAAATATGAACATTTTGTTTTAATAGAGATATTTGCCAAAATTACAGGAAAATATCTTGAAATACTAAAGAGTAAATTTATTCAATAAAATCACCATTGTCTTCATATACGGCCTCCAAACAACTTCAGAATCTCCTGTATTACTTCTGGATGGGCACCTTGTTTAAGTCGGTAAATTCTAACATGATCCATGCCATTAGTGCATGTTTTGTTGGTCCCTCACTTAACTCCACCCCACGCATAATAATCAAGAGGGTTGCAGTCTAGGGAGTTAGATTACCAGATGTAAAGGGTTTTGTGGTCACAGTAGTTGTCTGACAAGCATGACTGGATTCACTTGCTTGTATTGTATGGTGCAGAGGCCTGTTGCCAGACACGGTAGCCACCTCTTGATTCAGGGCAGCACTACCTCCTCAATTCTCTTGATGTGGACATCTGTGTTGAGTCTGAGGCCCTGTGGGAAGATGAATGGAGGCATAATGTCACCACCACTAGTGATCACTCCAAACATGATGATGTTGACTGGATATATCATCCAATTCTTTCTGAATTCTTTGCATTGTCCTCAGATTGATACCTATTTTGTAACATACAGCATGTGTCAGCACGTGCGATACCCTGTCTTCATCAGCCGCTGACCAGGGGTGATGTCACAGTTTTGGTGGCTATACTATGAAATGTTTATATTAAAGCTTCTAGTGCAAATGACAAGTAGTACAGTATGCTGTTTTTCAAATTTCTTGTGGAGTGAATTGTGTCATGGTTCTCTTTTTCTCACAGATGGTGCCCAACTGAACCTACTATACTCTGTAGATGAAAAAATCAAAAATTATATGCATGCATGAAATTAAAAATATAAAATACTAACAATTTCACTTCTTGTCTATATGGACATCATTTTAATTTTGTACCAACATTTAACCGAAAAAGAAAAGAGTATTTAATGAATATCATGTCTGCCTTTGACTGTTGTCTCAATACAACTGAATTTATAAGGAATATATGTACTGAATATTTGGGTTTAGAGAATGCACGAAAATGTCAGTGATTGTTTAGCAAGTTTGAAGCTTCCTCTGTGTACACTCTTGCGGGGCATTTGGTAGAATATGGCTTCAATTACAATGGGTTCTTTGAATGAGGCAAGAACATTACAACATATGTTTGCTTCCTACAGCCTTAAGGAGTATATGAAGATTTGTGCAGCTTTGATCAGCAGAAAATGTCTTTCTGTAGGCAAGAAAAAAATCAGTGAATATTAAATTATCAGACTGGCTGGTGTGACTCCATTTTTCTTAGCGATATTAGCCTCTTTTATATTTCAACTAGCAGTATAACCCGGCGTTGCTCGAGTGTAATGAAAGCTTTAAAACTAATCCATGGTCCTGGAGCTCAGACTCAGCCTAAAAATATTTGTGTGAAGTTTGGTGAGAATTGGATAAAAATTGTGGATTTGTATAAAGGACATACAGACAGATAAACAGACACACACACAAGCATCTTGCTTTTTATATATATATATATATATATATATATATATTATCGATTTTCTGCACTATTGTAAGAACTGCAACCTTGAAACTTCTGAATATTTTTTCTTATATCTTTGTCATTGAGTGTATCAAATTTGATTAAAATCGGACGGCTCTTTCTATAACCCAATTTTTTGATTATCAATTTTTAATATTTATCGGAGGTACCTCGACACAAAACCTAGCTAAGAACACTCGCAGATGCTTATAGTACAACTGTGTAAATTTTCAAGAAAATCGATTCAGCCGTTTCGTAGTCTATAGGTAATGGACACATACACACACAGGCACACACACACACAGACACACACAGACACACACACACACACAGACACACACAGACAAAGTTCCATTTATAAATAAGTTTACATTTAGATTTAGATAGATATATTCAAATCATTGGAGAATTTTGTTATGACAAAAACTTCACAGTTTGATATAAGGTCTCTTCAGTGTTTGTTATCAATACTTCAATATCCAGAACCCTATGCTTTCTTCAACAAGAAATAAGAAGTTAGCCTTGCTTTGCTTTTGATATTCTGTTTAATCGTTGGAATAATGGATATTTATTTCTTGCTAGCACCAATTGTCAGTTTTTGAACTGAAGAGAAAGCCTGGATTTTGAAGGTTGATTATATAGCTGGGTATGACCAACTCAAAAAACAAAAAATTTTTTTTTTTTTTTCACTGTGATATTCATGTTGTATAAGGCTCAGGAGCCACACAAGGTTACAGATTAAGAGGCACAGTTTATGCAGATATATGAAGAAGATAATGTTTAACTCGTACAGGTTAAGAGTGTAGTAATCATAAAAATACCATTTTAGGAATCTGTCCTAAAGAGCAGCAGTTTGCAGGAAGAAGTAACTTGAGTGGCACTTACATCTCACATCACAAAACAATTATTAAACCTTTTCATTTGGTTCACTGCTGGATTAAGCTAAGCTTAGTAATTATAATCAACTGCTCATAACAAGTATACTTGTCTATTAGGGTGGTTAGCCAATCCCTATTGCAGATGCCTGCTCAGGTACATTTGTGTTTGTTAAACACCCACAGAGCCCACTTTTGGTTTATACTGTCACTATACTGAAAAGACCTGGGAGAGAAAGCATATTATCCAGCATGATCAACAGTCTGAACAAGGCCAGTATGCTTAAACCCACAATGTCTTTTGATTTCATGTTACCACAATCATTGACAGCAGCCAAATAATTCTGTTTATCCAATTTCACTGACAAAGCTTGGGTCAACCAATAGTATGGCTTTTCAGACACTTTTCAAAGGTTCTTCATGCTGGGATCACCTCTCCAGGCTGATAACATCAAAACATTACTTTATTTACAAACCAACACTGGTGAGATCTGAACCCAAGTCTCATGGTTAGAAAGCAAATATTCTAACCACTCAGATAATTAATAAATATATATTTATTACTTTAATTTTATTATATCAATAAGTATATCAATAAATGATAAAAACCGTATTTCACCAAAAAATGGTTAACCAGAATAATTCTGAAACATTATGTTCACAAGTCAAACAGTTTTAGCAGTTACAGTACTCAATATCAAATGGCAGATTATTAAATATAAATTTGTTCATTTATCATATACCTGTCTCTAATGTATTATTCAATGCATATAGCTTAATTAATTCAAGCAAATCTTTTGAGTACATTACTAATATCATGTCCTTTAACAAAAATATGACTTTGGAAAATAAATCCAATTTTACCATCAACTCTCTTGAAGAGCTGGTATAACTCCATGAAAGTCAGAATAGAAACAAGTGTCAGATATGTAAACAAATATAACTGGTCTAATTTTCTTACACACACACACACACACACACATATATATATGATGGGTGCCAGCTTATCTTCACGTATGATCATAGCAAGATATCATTGCAAGATTCAATTTTAACTTACAATATCAATCACTGTCTGTGCATGCAGGAAGCATTTACCTTACAATTACATGGCATGTCAATTTCATCTTCAAATAGTAAATATAATCAAAATTTTCAGCATAATCATTTACATAAAATCGTAAAAGATTTAAAAAAGATAGATGAGAATGTATTCAATACAAAGTACAATTAAACTGAGCTTAATACTTAGTCGAATTAGCCTTTGTTTGGCAGTCTCTACTTTATGTTGGAGTCATTGTCTTAAGACACATTTCTATTGGTCTTTTTGCAATTCTTCATGACAGGTCTTCTTCAGTTCATATAACTTTGCTGACAAACTTGGATACAGATCCTCGACTGATGCCACAAATTTTCAATTGTGTTCTGGTCAGGGGTTTGAATGGTCTACTTTAATAGGTTGATTTTCTTATTTTCAGGTCTCTGTTGGATTGCGCTGTTGATAGGTTTAGACTCATTGTCCTGCCAAAACCTCCAATTGTGTATCGTTTTTGAGTCCTGGAGTGATATAAGGAGCTTCTTGTTCAGTACATCTCAGTTTATTGACTCCATTCATTCTTTCTTTGATCATATGAAGTGATTCTGTACCATATAAAAAAAAAAAAAAACAGAGCCATACCATTATTTGGGAAGTTCCATGCTTTACAGTTGGAACAGTGCTCCTTGGTTTCAGTTCTTTGTTCTTTCTCCCAATTTGATATGAATTGAGGCCAAGGAATGTTATTTTGGTCTCATCATTCTAAAGAATTATATTCCAGTAGATATCTGGCTTAAACAAATGCTCTTTAAACTTCAGATATGGTTCTATGTGTAATTTCTTCAAAAATAGGTGTTTTCATACTCTACTACAGGGGTTGGCAACTAATTCAACCCCGCAAACTGGATTGTGTTATAATGACGGGTCATGGGCCGGACGAAGGCCATTAATGAATAAGGAAAATTACATATGCAGACCCCTTTCAACCTAAATATTTAAAACCATGATAAAAACAAACATTGAGAAATCAGAAAAACAAAAGGAAATCTAAAATTAAAAAACACCAAACAAAAATTACTTTTCCTCAAGGAACGTCAAAATACTTCAAAGTGAAAAAAATCAACCAAAGTGAAATGGATGAAATTATTATGTGTAGGTTTGAAACTGTTATTGAAAATTGTCCCACAAACGAATCACACACACACACACACACACACACACACACATCAAACAAAAATGAAACACATATACCCATACAAACGAGTACAAATAGTTGCAAACATATACACTTAAGTATGATAAGATCAGAACATGGTCCATTGAATGATTCCAGCAACTTACAGAGGGTAGGTGGCAGGAGTAAGCGATGGGGAGTCACTGTTGGAGGAACGAAATAGAAAGCTAACTGAGACAACATTGTCTCTTTGAAGGTTTTCCCCGCCTAATGTCCGTTGGTTGTCGGTCGTTCGGTCGGTCAAATTGTCTCTCAGTTTTTGTTTTATGTTTATTTTTTTATTTTGTTATTTTTTACGCAGAAATAGAGGTGATTGGGTTTTGATCATGTTTTTACAGTCATAGTATTCAAATTTGGTTGGGTGGATCAGAGAAAGATAACAGCAGGCCTTTTGTTGAATTTGAAAGCCTCATCTCTCATGTTAAAAATAGAGTCAACGGTAATCAGGCTCACGGGCCAGTCAAAATGCCTTTACGGGCCAAATCCGGTCCGCAGGCCGTAGGTTGCCGACCCTCTGCTCTACAAGGTTGCAAATTTCTAGATGCATGTGTTACCAACAATTTGTGAACTATGAAGGCAACAGAATACCAGTGAATTTCATAACTCATTACCTATGACAGTATTTTTTTTCTCTGGACTAAAGATTCCGTTTTTAATGTCTGCAGTATAATCTTTAGAATATTTCTTTTTTTCAGAATTATGATTGATACTGCGTGATGGCTAGCAATTAAGTACAGATAATCTGTTGCCATCATCTAAAGTACTTTAACTTCTGTTTGCCATGACCCTTCAAGAAGTGGGGGATCATAACTTTCTACAACGTCTTAACTCTTGTAGTTCATACTAACATTTTTTTGTTTGCCACCCCTCTCGCCTCTTATTACTATCCATTAACAAAAGGTCATCAAGTAGACTGCCTTCTCTTATACCTTTTGCTTTAGATAGATCTTATGAGTATCCATTTCCAAGCCCTCCTTCCTCATAATGTCCCAGAAATTTCAGTTTTTGATTATAAGTGTCTTATTTGTTAAAATTTGTCTAATTACTTCCTCATTGCTTAAATGCAGCTTCTATCTTATTTTCAATATCTTTCTGTATCACAATTATGTTTCTTTAAGTTTTTTCTTCATCTCTGAACAGATTGTCCAGTATTCACTGCAATATAGGTGGATTAAAATTATACAATAGTTCAGTCTTTTTATTTTTTTTATTTACATTCTCCAGGTTTGTTTATTCATTCTTGTTTACTTAATACAAATGCCAGCAGGGGTGAATTATTTCCTTGAGCTTTTTTGCCTTATCATCGTACCATAAAAAATGTTTTCTTCCATGTTTATGAAAAAATTCCCACTTAATTTATATTCATTTTATGTTATTGAAAATTCCCCGTCACATGACTAATTCAGACAGCACTTATAATTGGTATAAAAGAATACTTCATTTCTTAAATATCTTTTTATAATTTTATATAAATTTACTTGTTAAAAATGTTACTCATATTTACTATTATGTGGCTTAACTTAGTGAATATTTAGGAAAATAATGTGATAAGTGTTTTTTGCAAACTTTGATGAATAGAATGCTTATTTACACTGTGTGTTTGTATATATATATATATATATATATATATATATATATATATATATATATATATATATATATATATATATATTATGTTTTAGAGCATGTATGTGTGTTGTGGTGCAGTGGATATTGGGTCGGAACGAGAAAGCGGGGAACCGAGTTCGAATTCTAGCTGAATTCATTGTATTCACTTACGCGCAAATACCCTTGGGAAAGGTATTAATCCGTCTCTTCCTTCCAGTTATGGGTTAAATAACAGGACAGATTGGGTTCTATAGCCTTGGTCGGCAACCAGTCTACCGCAGAAAGCAATGGCAACCTACTGTGGGATAATCTTCTGCCTAGTCAGTCATGTCTCTTTCGAGACATGATCGCCCAAGCGTGTATCACGTATGGCACTTAACTGACTGACTGACATAATTATGTACATGTTCTAAATACATATATATGTACATATATGTACATAAAATATATGTACATATATATATATATATATATATATATATATATATTGTATAAATGCAACTGTCCAAACAAATGAATGACCTTTTAACAGTGAATGTTTAATGAATAATATTGTTGATAAGGCTCATAGAAAACATGATAACTAACTGAAGTACTATTTTTGTTGGACAAAAGAGTGGAAATGAGTCTGAATAATGATAAATCTGGAAGTAACGTAGCACTCTTAAAATATTGTAAATAATTAACCTAGAAATATTGTGGGTAGTAGTAATGTGAACTAAAACATAAATTCTTATGGGGAAAGATATACCTTTTACCTCTTACAAAAGATTATTATATTATAAAATATAGGTAATAAAGTACTAACACACAGGAAAATTTCACTAGAAATAAAGAAAAGAGTGCTGGATGTGATGTCCGTTCTTCAATACGGCAATGAATGCTGGACAGTATCATCGAAAATGAGGACAAAACTGGAAGCAGCGGAAATGTGGTTCTACAGAAGGATGCTGCGGATATCATGGACTGAGCATGCAAGCAACGATGAGGTGTTGGAAAGAATGGTAACTAAAAGGAAATTAATACTGAGCATCAGGAAGAGACAACTGAAGTTCCTGGGACACACAATGAGGAAGGAGAGCTTGGAGAACCTGATACTGACTGGCCAGATAGAAGGAAAGAGAGACAGAGGAAGGCAGCGGATAACATATTTGCAGGGCCTGATCAGGTGGATGATGGAACAGGGGTTGCCAGGAGTAACAGGAGCAAACATACTAAGAGCCACAAGGGATAGGGAGACATGGAGAACCCTGATCGCCTACGTCCTGAAGGGACAGGGCACACAGAAGAAGATTAAATGAAAAAAGTGAACTGATCATTATCTGTCAACATAAAACCAAGAATATTATAAAATATGAAACTTAGATAAAAGTAGTAATGGTTGACGTTTTGTGTGTTTTCTAACTTTTTTTATGAAAATTGCCTAGTCCATTATCTTTCCTGTAGGACAGACAATTTTAAGTTTATGCCTGATGATTGTCACACATATAAAACTAAGTAACATTATGAGGTAAGGATCAATGATATAATTTCTTTTAATATATCTTAACTCTGTCAATGTCATCTTTTATAGCTAGGCTATGTACATCAAATGAATGATGGCTATATGCCAAAAGATATCATTTTGGGTGAGCTGGCTACAGAAAAATCTTTGGGAGACTACTCTGCATGACATTTCAAGGACATTTGTAAGTGGCACCTGAAAATCACAGGCATTGAGTTTTTTTTTTTTTTAATCATATCACCCCGAGCAAGGCGGTAACGCCACTGATGTGCAGGGGGCTATGTAAGAGTGAACAGATTAGAAAAGAGAAGGCCAGAAACCACATCCTAAACAGGGAACAAGGGATGAGCCTCTACACCTGTTCAATAGACGTGGGTGGAGTGTGAACCGGGCGATAGTTTAGTCTCTCTACTCCAACTGAAAAGAAAAAAAAATGAATAAATAAATAAATAAATAAAAAAATAATAAGAAAAAAAAAGAAAAGTGAAAAGATTGGAAAAGAGAAAGCTGGAAACCACATCCTAAACAGTTTGGTAGCTGTGAACAAAAATCAGACTATAGAGGCTGGTATCCTGCTATTCAGCAAGGGGTCATGAAGGGAGGGACAAACTGAAACCAACTGCTGAAAATCAGAAAACATCACAGGAAGCAGAAAAAAGCAATCTCAGCCCTTCATTTCACATTCCAGCTTTGTCTGTTACACCTGCAAAAGAGAATGCCATGCAAATATTGGTCTATTAAAGCACTCTAGATGCTTCTTGGAAAAGGACTGAATGTTTGACTAAACGAAATGCTATTATCATCTTACATGATAAATGGGTACCTGCTACAAGCTCTATCATTTTACATTGAGCACTTTGTTTTTACTCTCAGCATTAAATGCTTGAAAAACTTCTTTGGCATTAAATGATCCACTTGGGTTGTTGGAACATGAAATAGATCAATCGATCAATCCTAGTACTAAATGTGCACTCTATATATATACAGGGGATTGACAAAATAATTAAAAGACCCTGAAATTTAAAGCAAATTTATTTTGAATATAGAGTAGGACCACTTTTGGCAGTAATTACAGCTTGAATTCTCCATGGAATCAATTTGTACAAAGTTTGAGTTGTTTCCAAAGGAATTTTTATCCATTATTCAGCTAAAACAGTCTCCAATTCTTTCAATGATGATGGTGGAGGATATTGACTCTGCACTTGTTTTCTGAAATGGACCATAAATGTTCAATAATGCTGTGACCTGGGGACTGTGGTGACCAGATAAGATGTTCAACTTCATTAGAATGTTCCTTGTGTTATTCATCTAAAATTTTAGCTGTATGAACAGATGCATTATCATCCTGAAAATGGAATTTCACTCCGGAAACCTTCCCTGAACTATAAGATGAAGTTAATGACTTAAATTTTTTAAATAGTCCTGACTTTTGATTTTAAGAAACATATTTAAATAATATATATATATATAAAAAAAAAATTTTTGTAAAAAAAAAAAATAAATAAATAAAAAAGTAGTGTACTACTAAAAAATTAAATCAATAAAAATAGACAAGCTTTTGACAGTTTAATGAAATTTTCCAAATTATGCTATTATGGTACTAGGTTGTTTCCATTATTTTGTCTACCGTCTGCATAGAGAGCAGCATCTTATATATGGTGCTACCCAAAATATAAGAGAATTTGATGGGACTGAGACATTTATTTATCTGTCATTTCTTATGTTTTCCAGATATTTTATACATCTTTCAAAATTACTCAACCAAGAAATAAAAACCTCCAATTTATCTTGTCTTAAAAAAAATAGCCATCTTATGTCCAAAGTTCCTCAAAACTTTGGATAGCATGTTTCTACACTCTCAAACACACACTTGCCTTTTTCTATAAACATAGACATTTAAATGCACAATATAAATTTTTTTGTATACCATTCACACTTGAAATAGCAATGGTGTATGATGTATATAGACATATATATGTATATAGACACATATCTAGAAACATATTTTGTATGTACATGTGACAGTGAAAAAATATCTTTGCAATTCATAACATTGTGTATAGGTTTCTGTATTGAATTCATTTTTTAAGAAAAAGAAAAATTAAGTTAATGTTTAAAAGATTAAAAAAAAACTTTGTCGGAGTAAGATGGTCATTATATTAGTTTGACATTTGTCACTGTTTGAAGAAAAACTAAATGCCATCAGTTCTTCATTAAATGAATGGAGATGTTTTTTTTATGATGGAAATGAATGAGTTTCTTTTTTTAATCACCATGTAAGCAGAGAGCATGAAAGATTTAGAGAAGCATTTCTGCTTCAGATATAAAAATACAAAAGCATTAAGAATAAAAGCTTGGGACAAGCTAATCAATGTGGATCAAACAGAATCTCATATTTCTGATTTTGTTAAAATTTTGCACTGATGAATTCTTTCAAAGTACTGTCATGGTTTATAAAGACGTATAGTATGTATTAAAATAACTAGAAAGAAGAAGCTGTAGAGAGGTATGATTGTCCTTATCCTGAAGAAAAGTCAGTATATAGACATAAGGGTTATGGTAATATTTCCTTCTCACTTCTTGATCTCAGCTACAATATTTCTGTTCTTTCTAGCCCTAAAGTCAGAATACTACAATCCCTTGACTATAATTTTTGTGCACAAACACCATTATTTAGTTTGTGAACTTTTTACTTCATTATTGTTGCTTTGCCTAATTTTGACTTGCATTTATTGCTTGTTTAGCATTATTTTGCTCTGCTCATTTTCTTCCTTTTCTTATTTTTTGGAAACTTTGTGAATTCTATTTATTGAGTATTTTTACCAATTATACTTCAGTCAGTTGAGTGCCATACGTGATACACACTTTGGGCGATCATGTCTTGAAAGAGATATGACTGACTGGGCATAAGATTGTCACTGAAAGATTTAGAGAGCATGAAAGATTTACAGAAGCATGAAAGATTTAGAGAGCATGAAAGATTTAGAGAGCATGGAAGATTTAGAGAACATTAAAGATTTAGAGAGCATGAAAGATTTAGAGAGCATGAAAGATTTAGAGAGCATGAAAGATTTAGAGAACATGAAAGATTTAGAGAGCATGAAAGATTTAGAGAACATGAAAGATTTAGAGAGCATGAAAGATTTAGAGAGCATGAAAGATTTAGAGAAGCATGAAAGATTTAGAGAGCATGAAAGATTTAGAGAGCATGAAAGATTTAGAGAAGCATGAAAGATTTAGAGAGCATGAAAGATTTAGAGAGCATGAAAGATTTAGAGAACATGAAAGATTTAGAGAAGCATGAAAGATTTAGAGAGCATGAAAGATTTAGAGAAGCATGAAAGATTTAGAGAGCATGAAAGATTTAGAGAACATGAAAGATTTAGAGAGCATGAAAGATTTAGAGAGCATGAAAGATTTAGAGAACATGAAAGATTTAGAGAGCATGAAAGATTTAGAGAGCATGAAAGATTTAGAGAACATGAAAGATTTAGAGAAGCATGAAAGATTTAGAGAGCATGAAAGATTTAGGAGAGTGAAAGATTTAGAGAACATGAAAGATTTAGAGAAGCATGAAAGATTTAGAGAAGCATGAAAGATTTAGAGAGCATGAAAGATTTAGAGAACATGAAAGATTTAGAGAGCATGAAAGATTTAGAGAAGCATGAAAGATTTAGAGCATGAAAGATTTAGAGAACATGAAAGATTTAGAGAGCATGAAAGATTTAGAGAGCATGAAAGATTTAGAGAACATGGAAAGATTAGAGAACATGAAAGATTTAGAGAGCATGAAAGATTTAGAGAGCATGAAAGATTTAGAGAAGCATGAAAGATTTAGAGAGCATGAAAGATTTAGAGAGCATGAAAGATTTAGAGAGCATGAAAGATTTAGGGAAGCATGAAAGATTTAGAGAGCATGAAAGATTTAGAGAACATGAAAGATTTAGAGAGCATGAAAGATTTAGAGAGCATGAAAGATTTAGAGAACATGAAAGATTTAGAGAACATGAAAGATTTAGAGAGCATGAAAGATTTAGAGAGCATGAAAGATTTAGAGAGCATGAAAGATTTAGAGAAGCATGAAAGATTTAGAGAGCATGAAAGATTTAGAGAACATGAAAGATTTAGAGAGCATGAAAGATTTAGAGAACATGAAAGATTTAGAGAAGCATGAAAGATTTAGAGAGCATGAAAGATTTAGAGAGCATGAAAGATTTAGAGAGCATGAAAGATTTACAGAAGCATGAAAGATTTACAGAAGCATGAAAGATTTAGAGAGCATGAAAGATTTAGAGAAGCATGAAAGATTTAGAGAGCATGAAAGATTTAGAGAGCATGAAAGATTTAGAGAGCATGAAAGATTTAGAGAAGCATGAAAGATTTAGAGAGCATGAAAGATTTAGAGAGCATGAAAGATTTAGAGAACATTAAAGATTTAGAGAGCATGAAAGATTTAGAGAAGCATGAAAGATTTAGAGAGCATGAAAGATTTAGAGAGCATGAAAAATTTAGAGAAGCATGAAAGATTTAGAGAGCATGAATGATTTAGAGAAGCATGAAAGATTTAGAGAGCATGAAAGATTTAGAGAGCATGAAAGATTTAGAGAAGATTTCTGCAGTAGACTGGTTGCCAGCCAAGGCTATAGAACCTAATCTGTCCTATTATTTAATCCATAACTGGTGAGAAAAGATGGATTAATACCTTTCTCAAGGGTATTTGTGCATAAATGAATTCAACTGGAATTTGAACTCGGCACCCTGATTTGTTGTTCTGAGTCGATATCCACTGCTCCAAACCCATGGCTAATTACTCTACAGTTGGTGACTAAACTGCCTCCTCTGTTCCATTTCAATTGGGATAAGGAGGTTAGTTAATAAAACTACAAAATGAAAAATATGATCTAATAAAACAGATGAACTCAGTCTCAAGTTAACATGGAAAAGGAAATGGGAGATCACTGAACTATAACTCACAAGAAGAATCATGGCAATTCACAACATAAAAATAACATAGATTTGATTGAAAAAGGTCAGTTCCCTTGAAACTAGGTTCTCTAAGGAGACATGAAGCAGATATTGCCTGACCACTATCCAGCAACTGTTCCAATGTTAGGGTGTTATTATCAGTAGGGTAAGTTAGAAAATGCAAAACCAGACGTGAAAAAGGTAAATATCAACTTTCTGGAAGTATGTGAAAATGAATGGATAAAAAATGGGGATTTCACAAGGGACAACCACTGAATCATATATGCAAGTGGGGAGAGAAATGAAAGAGGAGTAGGACTAATATCGAATGAAGAAAAGGGGAAATATATCTTATGATGCTGGCAAATGTCAGACAGTTCATATGGTGAAATTGAAAGGAAAGCCATTTAATATAGCTCTCATAGTAATGCACTCACTTGTGTATTGAGAAAGAAAGAAAAGCAAATCTTGAAAGAAAGATAAAGAAAAAAATATGGACTGAAGAAAGAAAAATCTGGAATAAAGAAAAAATTTGGAAG
>JBBBDQ010001007.1:4627500-4680000 GCA_037127315.1 Ascarosepion bandense | reverse complement strand
TTGTTACGGATATAGATAGCTACGCACACACACACACCTACATACATATATTAAGATTGGTCTCCATGTGGTAACAAGGAGATGGTCATGTGCGGAATTGATTGAGAAATATTTATATAAGCAAGATATCATGTGAGTGTCAGGTTTTCATTTTGCAAAAAGAAATAAATTGAATGTGAATTATTTATTTATAAATAAATCCAAAAATATTGTAGAGATTAACATAAAATCTGAAACTTCATATTCCAGAAGGGAAATAGTGTGACATGGCACTTTTTAAATTATGGTTATGGTTACGCAGGACCCTTGCAGAAATTGTGAACTTGGTTTGCATGACCAAAGATAAATTTGTTGGGTCTGTGTAGAGCTACTTGTTATTTTTAATGTTCACTTTCTGGTCAGTTTTGTTCTTATTAGTGAAAAAACAAAGACAGTGAAGCTACTTAGGGATTAATCAGCAAGTGATTTGATTGCATCACACAGATCTTCCATGTATTATTAGATATAAAACATACTCTCCACATTTATGATGTCTTCATGCTGTACCCGTGCAACCAGACTGGCAACTGGGTCCCACCCATTCACAGTCAGGTTAGCCAAATGCAGACAACAATTCTACTCCTGCAGCTTTCTCTCTCGCACTTCCCACCTGTGGAACTCACTCCCGTATTCTTGCTTTCCTGACGGCTACAACCTCCAGAAATTTAAATGCAAAGTTAATACTCATCTACTAACCACTGGCCTCTAGCTCTCTCCCCTCCCCTGTATAACCTTCCCTTTCTCTCCACCTATGTATCTGTCATCGCACCTTCATTCTCAGCTTTCTATTGTTCCTTTCTAACTAGCTTATACTCCTCACTCTTTTCTAATTAATCTTTTTACATTTATGTAACCCCCTGCACATCAGTGGCGTTTCCGCCTTGCTCGGGGTGAAATGATTAAAAAAAAAAAAAAAAAAATATGGACTCTGCCACATTGTGATGTTTGACAATGCCACTCACTCACTTTCTGGGATCATTGGTGATAAAGATTCCAAATCTTCTCGATCAATCCAGTCATGTAAATGTTTCTTTTAATCACAACTGTTACTTTTTACCAGAAGTCAAATAGTTTTAATATGACTTTTTTTTAAAAGAACTCCATGTTATATGTATTCATGTGTATAAATGCAGCCTCTGCAACAGAGACTGTCACTCTTGCATCAGCGTCTACAGTCATGGACGCTAATGCTCCAGAGCCAAGCAGACAACTAGAATGCTACCCAGTTTGTTTGTGGCCCCACTTTTTCATCTTGACTGAGTCAGTCTTTGATTTTCCCATTCCATTATTTATTTTATCCCTCCTTTTTTCCTTTAGCGAGTGTGCTTCTTGATTTTGCTGTTTGGCGGAATACAGCAGCCACTCTTTTTTTGCGGTATGGACGGGTCTTACTAACATTTGTTTGTTTTAGTTTGAAGATTTCATCATATTTTAGTTTGTTTTGGGTATTTCATCCCCCTCCCCTTTACATTTCAATATCATTAAATCTTTCAAATATATTTTGTATTATTGTATATATTAGCTATTTTTATGTCATGGGTTTTGTTTCACTTTTTTTAGGGGCCCCTTGTAAATATGTGGCATTGTGATGTGTGAAGGTTTGGGAAGTGATAGATGGGTTCTTGTGGTGAATAAAGAAATTGTAATGACTGATTGGGTGGGTTGTGAATCTGATTAGCTAAGTATAAGATAGCTACGAAAAACTACCCTCTACCCACCCACCTCTTTTTTCGGCCTTGTGCTACCTTTATTGTACATGTTGCAATAATGAATATTCTATAAGGAGACCAAAGAAGGCAGCCATGTTAAAAGTTAAGTTATTTGACAGAAATTTACAGTGGTTCAAAACATGCAACAAAAACCAGTTTATTATCATACATTTACATCAAAATTCTACCACAGTGGTTTCATCTTTACAATAGTAAATTTGAGCAAATGTTTCAACAAATACATTCATATACATTTATGAAAGAGATATTTATAAAAAAAAAGATTAGATTAAAATGTATTCAATGTTCATTCATACAAGGTGTATACTGAAACTGCTGAAGAATGTTCATTTTGTGGTGGTTGATTCAAAACAGCCATAGGTTATTTCAGAATGTAACAGAAAACATTCTTAGGTTGAATGAATAGTGTATCAGTTGAATACTGTGTTCATGGTAGCAACCATAATGCTGAAAATACTCATAGATTAGTCTTTATCCTAAAAATAAATCTTATTTAGTTATTAGTGAAAAGCTGTCTGGTTTGATATAAACAGTTGAACCAACAGAAACATAATTCTTTACTGATCACTTTGTAACAAACCTCAATTTACATTATTCAAATTAATTTAAAGTGCCTCTCACAAGTACTCCAGCTGTTGTTAGAATAGTAATGAAGTGGCTAAAGATTATATGCAAAGAGATGGCAGACCCCTGTGCATTGGGGTGAAATAGATATAGCTCAATGTGTCATCAATGTATAAAAACAGCACAGCTTCACATTCTTTAGAGCATACAACTTGGCAGACCGCCTGCAGTCTCTCTCTCACCAGCGCGACGTGGCTTCCCTGTGTCTCTTCTATAAATACTTTCACAGCTTCTGCTCCAATGAACTTAGATCACTGCTGCCCCCTAGATACAAATTTGCACGAGAAACTAGATTAGCAACTAGATCCCACCCTTTTACAGTGAAACTGATAAAATGCAACCGTAACTTCTACTCCAACAGTTTCTTTTCTTGCACTTCCTGACTGTGGAATTCCCTTCCACATGACTGCTTCCCCGACGGCTACAATCTCCAGGAGTTTAAATGTAAGGTCAATAGACACCTCCTAACACACTAACTCGCTCCCATTCTTTCAAACACTCTTCCCATCTGCCCAACCCTCATCCTTACCCCTCTATCACCTTCCTTCTGACATTTCCTACACCTAACTACTCCTCCTCTTTACCTTCCCCTATGTAGACCCATGCTCAATAGTGGCAATGGAATACCTTGCTTGGGGTGAAATGATTAAAAAAAAAATACCAAGTAACACTTTTGAAGTAATTATATGTAAAGCCATATCTGAAGATTACTAAGAAGCACATAGCAGTCAGATATCTAATATCTGAGGATTTTGAAGAAAAACTTATGGAAGTCAGATATGTAATGCTGGAAGTTTTCTAAGAATTACTTATAGAAGATTTCTAAGAATTATTTTCTAGAAGTAATAGTTAAAGTGATTTGCATTTAAGTTTGCTCGATATTCATGGAAGTTAATTTTACAATGTTAGGGTGCTACTTTTTTATATATCAAGAGTATAATGTAAATAGACAAAAATTACATGAAGATAAAAAAGTTAAAATTTTAAAAAATTAAAATTAGAAAATAATTTTTTTAAATGAAAATTCTGGCAGATGAATTCAAAGGCAGGTAATTCATAATTATTATTAAATATTTACATGAGAAAAAATGAAAAGGACAAAGCAAAGGAGTGTGAAGTAAACAAATGCAGAAGGAAATCTGTATTAATATTGGTCTAATATTTAAGTAATTATTTTTTTGTGTGGCAGCAGCATGTAGTCATCGACTCACTTTTTTTGTTTAGTAAAAACATATATGCATCCTACACAGCTCTTGACTACCAGCCGAGTCTGCTATTGGCTTCTACTTCTTCTTCATGAGCCATGTTTCTTTAGGATATTGTTTCTCCGGTCCAAAATTGGCTGCCCACTCAGGCTGCAAGGATTCATTGAGTCTTTCCATAATGACATGCAAGAAACTGTGCAGTTCAACGGCAACACCTTGGAGCCCTTCAACATCTGCAGTGGGGTAAAACAGGGTTGTGTCTTCACTCCTGCTCTCTTTGGTATCTTTTTCACGCTACTTCTGAAGCACGCATTTGACACATCATCGGAAGGGTTTTACGCGCATACAAGAGCAGATGGCAGGCTTTGCAATCTTGCTCATCTCATACTCTCTTCCTGACACCCTCTGTAGCCTGTCACTCTTTCTCATAGCACTCCTCCTATGTAACACCCTGTACAACAGTGGCAGTAAAATGCTTTGCTTGAGGCCACACTATCATATAAAAAAACGTCCAAGTTTTCATATTTTCACTGTAAAATTGATATTAACCAACCAATATAGGTGAAAATTTGAGGATATATTTATGAGCCATATATCATGATAAACATTAAAACTTGTTGAATATTGATTAATTGTAGGGGATTTGACACACAAGTAGATTGGTAAAGTTCCACTCCAAATAAAAACACCATACTGAGTGATCTAATGGAGAGATACATGAGTGAATAGAATCTGCTCATGAAAACGTGTTGGGCAGGTCTATTATAGTAAAGTAGACTAACCCACCTTCTGTAGTAGATACTCTTCTATAAATAAGGTAGATTAGCTGAACTAAATTGATTCAAAACTTGCTATCTCTCAATGACAGGGCCTTCAAATGGGGTAAAACAGGGTTGTGTCCTCACTCCCACTCTCTTCGGAATCTTCTTCACACTACTTCTGAAACACGCATTTGGCACATCATGGGAAGGGTTTTATTCACATACAAGGGCAGAGGGCAGGCTTTGCAATCTTGCTCGTTTCAGAGCCAGGACCAAAGTATGAAATATCCTTACCAAGGACATGTTTTTTACCGATGATACAGCATTAGCATCCCACACCCAGTGTGAACTTAAATCACTGATAAATCAATTCTCTCAGGCCTGCAGAGATTTCAGGCTGACCATTAGCTTGAAAAAGCAAGTGTCATTGGTCAAGGTACCACAGCACCACTAGTTATCACCATCAATAACTATGAGCTTGATGCAGTCCATCAGTTTATCTACCTTGGCTCTACCATCATTGACAACCTCTCCCTGGACATAGAACTAGCAAGAGAATTGTGACAGCAGCCACAACACTTGTGCACTTCACAAAAAGTGTTTGTTTCAACTCTAAACTGACAGTGAAGACAAAGATGGCACTGTACAATGTCTGTATCATTAGCACATGGCTATACAGCAGCAACACATGGACCACAGATGCCAGGCAAGAAAGGCATCTGAACACCTTCCATGTGAGAAGTATCTGACACATATTGGGAATCACATGGTAAGACAAAGTGCTCAGCACTAAGGTCCTGTCTCACATGTGTCTGTCCACCATGTTCACACTCCTTAAACAGTGCAGACTCTACTAGCCAGGCCATGTCCACCACATGCCAGATGGTTGCATACCTAAAACATCCTGTATGGAGAGTTGGCTTCTGAAAGAAGACCGACTGGGTCGCCACAGCTGCAGTATTGTGACATCATAAAATGCAACATGAAGACTGTGGGCATTAACCCAAAATCATGGGAGAGCATAGCAATCAACTGGTCCAAATGGAGAGGAACCCTGGTCCAACAAATCAAGGGAGAAGCAGCTGACATAAGTTGACATGGAGAGGTGGGTTCCTAGAAGTTGCCATGGAGAGGTGGGTTCATAAAAAGCAAAGTGACAGCTCCAACAGACCAGAAACAAAACATAAATGCAGCCTCTGCAACAGAGACTGTCACTCTCGCATTAGCTTCTACAGTCACAGATGCTAATGCTCCAGAGCCAAGCAGACAACTAGAATGCTACCCATGGTCAAACCTGACCGCACCCATATATTTGTATGAATGGTGTACGTGTGTATATATATTTCTTGCCTGACATCTGTGATCCATGTCTTGCTGCTGTATAAAAGCCTACTTACTTACTTACTTACGCTATATAGGATTTTATTATACAAGTTAATATTTCACAATAAAAATGGTGTTAATCAGACAATGTGAAACACTGAACAATTTTATTACTGTTCTGTTTGTTTCTATGGAAATAATTCTTTTCTTTTTTCTCTTGGATTTCAATTGATATGGGCTGAAGAATGGATATGCTAAAATGTTGCATGAATAACAGCAACTAATTCAAGTGGCCAGTGTTACTTACAAGATACAAGTATTCTATATAGTTGATGACAATATAAATTATGCAACCTGTTGTTTTATTGTTGCATAAATGTAAAAACTTAAGTAAAGTTGTGATATTTCATCTTAACCACTTCAACTCAAAGAACAATCATTATCTAACTTCTTTATTACCATAGTCTTCACTTCCTGCCCCCTAATCTTTCATTCACATAAAACAACTCATTTAGGACTACCCTTTTGTCTGTAATGCTCTACCTTGATCAACTCATGAGCCTTGTCATCTTTTCTCTTTTTCTTGATAATCTTCATTTCTTAGCACCTCTTTTATTCATATAACATAACTCATTTATTATTACCTTTTTTTCTGTATCTGTCTAGAAGCAAATCATCTTATATACTTAACATAATAATGTTCTTTTTTATCACCTCCTTTTTCTTTCTTAGAACATCATTAACATTTTAACAACCATTTCTCAAGCTTTTTATTGGGTGAATTCTAGTACAAAAATCTGCTCTTGTCATGTTCTGGACAACACTTGTTTACTGTCGATATTATTCACCTGGAACCAAAAGAAAAACAACAAAAAAAAAAAACAAAACAAGAAAACTTCTAGTTCCTTTGACTGTAACTCATTTTCCCCACAACAGCTTCAACTTGACTCCTCCAAATTGAACTTCTGCTGATATTAAGCTCAACTAACAACCATTTATATACCTTGGCCTGCAGCCACCCAGAAATACTAGGAAGCAACATCACAATAGTAGCAAGAATTATTCGTTATTTGACAAGCCAATATTTTCTGTCACTAGATTATTTTCATAATCCTATTTTACTGCAACTTGAAATCAGTTTTAAATATTGATTGATTTTTACAGGATTTTACAATCAAAAAATTAGTTAAAGAATTTTTTTTTGCTTTGTGCTTCAAAGTTTGCTTAGCTTCTGACTCCTTGAAATTTGCTCTTGACTTTCTTTTGCCACACATGAAATACATATACACACATACACCATTCATACAAATATATGGGTGCGGTCATATGTGTGCATATGTTAGTGTTTGTGTGCGTGGGCTAGAACAAATCCTCTTCATTGTGGAAATGAATTTCTTTTGCATTGCCATCTGCCTTTGGCTTCCTCCTCTACTTGTGCTCAGGTTTTAATGACCAAAGCAAGTAGATGTATTGCTATTCATTCTAGTTTTCTCATTCATCATATTGAGAGCTTGTGATATCTGCTATGAGTTCATGAAGTGGACAAAGATAAAAAAAAAATTTTTTGGAATTGCTTTTCATTTTTTCCAAATGTTATTAATGAATATATATACAAGTTTGAAAACAGTTGTATTCAACTAAATTTGTGTCAGTTTTGTTAATCTTCATGGCTGAGAAATTGTTCCTAGACTTGGCGATATCAAGACCCAAAAGGTAAAAGGTCTATGATTCTAACCAAATTCATAATCACTAAATAACCTTAACAATAGCAAATTTAGCTCAAAAGTCTATTTACACGACTTTTGTTTCATCCATAGATTAGATATTTAAAATGATTTGAACAGCCATAATGAAATCTGCACACTGATTATTCAAAATTTATTTTATGAGACAAGAAAATTCTGGAAAATTATCTCTTGCATCTAAATAATCAAGAGGTCAGTATCATATTGTCCAATTTGTGGCAAGCTGATTTTAATCATCATCAGCATTGAGAGTTAGATAGCATCATAAAATGAGGAAAATGTAAGACATTTGGCTTCAAGTGTACAACTTTTAAGAAATACTGTCATCATAAAATGTAATTATTTGACTTGTGATAACCATTTTACAAAAATGTCATGATGATTAACATCACAATAATAAAAAGTTATTTTAAGGGAAACTTGCTATACAATTTGCAGAAAATTCACTTTTTTAAAAATTTTAAGCCAGTAAATGAACAATTACAGAATTAATTTTGCATTTAAATTTAAAGTTACTATTTTTAAAATGATTAAATTTTATTAAAGAATATCGATTTTTATGGTGGCTGCTGAGCACATTCAAGTTTCAATATAAATTCATCTCATATAAAGATAAATCATAATCTCAAAATTGAAACTATTTTGATTTGAATGATCAACATGTTAGAATTTATAGCTTAGAGTAGAATAATGTTAACTCCCCTATAAACTGAATTATTGTCTTTTGATTGTAAGCTGATTATCAGATTCAATCTCAGATTTGTTAACACAAAGCAATTAGATTTTGCATAAAAATAAAAGTATATACAAATAGTAGAAAACTTTTGCTACATTTAATAACAAACGCTAGTTCCAAATAGTTTTGCTATACTTTGTAAAAATGTTCTTGAAGTGTATCAATATTACATGCCTTTGTATTCATACAAGTATTATTATGAGTACTATATTGCTAATATTTTGGATATTGTACTCTCTGCGATATTGCTTTTATTCTGCTTTCTATCCTTAGAACATCACTTGTATCAGTTAACATTTATAACTCTTTATATGACTTCATTTGCTGCATAAAAAAGATTATCATGCTACTGAAGATGACTCTGATCCTTAAATAATAGTGTGCTTGCATTTTGTAGTTGTTATTATATCCTGCTATGGCAACCGAAAACAAGTTTCAGTGAGATTAATAATAAGGATACTGCAATTGAGAAGCCTTGAAAAAGAATGCAGTAGAAAGGGATGTAATATTTTTTTTTAATCATTTCACCCCAAGCAGGACATTCCACTGCCACTATAGCACAGGGGGTTACTGTTATGTCATCAAGTATAAATGAATAACTCAACAACAGAATCAGAATATAAGTTGTATTCCGCGGAAAGACGGTTAGTATGTACAGAAGTGATTAGTAATATTTACAATAGAAAAGATACAAGAGTCCAATCCGTCGTAAGACGTGTGTATACTTGATTACTTCCGGTCAGCCACCGGAAGTGTGACTAACTCTTCACTGACTCGCACTGACTCTTCAGTAACTCATTAGAGACTCTCCAGTGACTCTCTACGACTCTCCTGTAGAGAATCCACCATTGCTATATATAGCAATGGGAACAGTCCATTTGTAGTCAAATAGGAGCGGCGCCTTAACAGTTACATAGGGGAAGGTGCTGAGAGATCGATTAGATATAGGAAATGTCAGAAGGAGGGTGATAGATGAGTAAGGAGGTACATAGGAAGAGTGTTTGAGAGAATGGATGCAAGTTAGTGTGTTAGGAGGTGTCTATTGACCTTACATTTAAACTCCTGGAGGTTGTAGCCGTCGGGGAAGCAAGTATGCGGAAGGGAATTCCACAGGCGGGAAGTATGAGAAAAGAAGTTGTTGGAGTAGAAATTGTGGTTACATTTCATCGGTTACACTGTAAAAGAGTGGGACCTAGTTGCTAATCAAATATCTCGTGCAAATTCATATCTAGGGGGCACCAGTGGTCTAAGTTCATCGGAGCAGAAGTTGTGAAAGTATTTATAGAAGAGGCACAGGGAAGCCACGTTACGCCGGTGAGAGAGTGACTGCAGGCGGTCAGCCAAGTCGGTATCGATCACATTACAGATTCTCCATTGTATTTTGTCAAGAACCCCGAGGAGAATAGCAGGGGCACCCGACCAGATGTGGCAGCAGTATTCAATACACAGGCGGATGGTAGATTTATATATGTGCAAGATAGATTCAGACGGAAAGAACTTCTGTGCCCTGCACAAAGAACCGACTTTCATAGCAGCGGACTTAGCAATGGATTTGATATTAATGTTTAATATTAATGGTTAATACTCGCCAGTCTTATTCAACTTGTCTCAACTGCCAGGGAACCAGACATTTTTACTCAATACCTGAATCCATTAACATATAATCATTTTCTTTATTTTAAAATTTCATAGCATTTGTTTTTCTTAAAATCATTTAAAATAATTTGAGATGAGGAACTGGCACTATACCTTGATTTATTTAGATAAATTCCATTTACTCTACTTCAGTATGAATGATCAAGAAAAGTGACAAGAATAGCACAATAATCAGTTCATAGAAGATATAAATTCAAAATAATAGACACCCAATGATGGCAACAGTGCACTTAGCTGTAATGTGCCTATAATAACCTCTACAGCAGTCAAAGATGATGTCAGTAGTACAAACAGATTGAATAAGTCAAAGTAAATCATTAGTGGTTTCTAAAATCTTGAATGTTAATCTATAATCAAGAAAATATTAAAAAGGCAACTAACTAAAAAGCACTGAAAGACTTCCCTATCCTGTAATATACAAAACATGGTGATTATGTATTTATTGCTCATCAAGCTTGCTTTCCATTCCTAAAATAGGATATTTCATTGTTAAAACAAGACATTACTTGTTTTACTGTGACATAGTTACATCTCATATTTTGGAAAAATGAGGTTGCTAATATATTTCTTTCTTATTTCTTCTATTATATGTCAGCAATCTTTGGATATTTTTAATCTTAGTAATGATTTCAGAAGCATAATCTAAACTTATTTATAAATGGAACTTTGTCTCTATGTGTGTATGTGTGTGTGTGTCCATTGCCTATAGACTCCGAAAGGGCTGAACTGATTTTCTTGAAAATTTACACAGTTGTACTATAAGCATCTGCGAGTGTTTTTAGCTAAGTTTTCTGTCAAGGTAACCCCGATAAATATCAAAAATCGATTATCGAAAAAATCGGGTTATAGAAGGAGTTGTCTGATTTTAATCAAATTTGATACACTCATAGACAAAGACATAAGAAAGGATATTCAGAAGTTTCAAGGTTGCAGTTCTTACAATAGTGCAGAAAATCAATAATATATATATATATATATATATATATATATATATATATATAAAAAGCAAGATACCTGGTCTGATCAAAATCAGTTTTTCAGCACTTTTATTTTAGTTTTTGCTTTGAGTTTGGCTCTAAGTAGGTATAATTGTAGTTCTTAGTTTCAGTCATGATACCATTTACTCAGAGGACTTATTTAGCTTTCAAAATTCAGTTCATGACGAAAAATACTTATTTGATATCAATACCAGGAAATCAAAATTTGACTTACATCCATTTATCTTTCTTTCAGCCTATGGTTTTGCTTTAACTGGAAACAACTATTGCTTTTTAGTCTTTCGTGCCAACGTCCAAAGAGTCTGAACGCCAGGACCATGGATGAGTTTTAAAGCTTTCATTACACCCGAGCAATGCCAGGCTATACTGCTAGTTCTTTATTAACTGAGTCAGTAGATTTAAAAGATAAAAATCCTTGAAAAAAATCCTCGCAGAAAATATAACTATTGCAAAGTTACTTTGCGATATTGCTGCAATTTTTTGACTATGTAAGTGATACTAGTTTTACTGGAGACAATTTGCATATAAGTGTATAGTAATAGTTTAGCAAACAATAGTCTGAATAATGTAAATACATTATACAGTATACAGTTTTAAACTTACATATTCAAGTGGTTTAAAGGTTCCAGCATTTTTTTATAAAATCATTTATTTGTCACTTTTATTTGAAACAATATTTTATTCCTGTTTTTAACTGCATGACATCTTTTACGGAAATTGTGTGTTCTATCAGAAAAGGATGATTTCAATTTTAATTGAAGGAATTTTTTCGAAGGCTTAAAATACTTGGAGCCGCTAACAAGACACAGACTGAAATAAGTGATGCTGTCAAGATGAGTGGCTTGTTGAAAATATTGAATGTGGGTAGCTTTTCCATACCAGCTCCATGATTACTCTCTGTGTTACATTTGAAAAATGAGGATAATCATATCAAGAAAATAGTGGGTTGTGTTAATGGATTTTATAACATATCAAGCATTGTTGGATTATTTGAAGTCAAAATCATTTTTTTATATTTGAGTCAATAAACACTTTTTTGATTTAAAGATAGATAAATATTAGTTCATTATATTTTAGTCTATAGGTAAATATTGGTTATTTATTTTGAATCTATAAGCTTTTACTTGGTTCAGGTATAGGTAAACATTGATTCAGTCAGTCAGTTAAGTGCCATTCGTGATACACACTTTAGGCAATCATGTCTTGAAAGAGACATGACTGACTGGGCAGAAGATTATCCTGCAGTAGGTTGCCATTGTTTTATGTGGTAGACTGGTTGCCAGCCAAGGCTATAGAACCCAATCTGTCTTATTATTTAACCTATAACTGGAGGGAAGAGGTGGATTAATACCATTCCCAAGTGTATTTGTGCATAAGTGAATGCCATGAATTCAACTGGAATTCGAACTCAGCTCTCCGATTTGTCGTTCCGAGTCGATATCTGATGCACCACAAGGAACATCCAAAAAATAAATATTATCTGGTATGGGAATTGAACCGATTGATTGCTTAGGTTTAATTCTGTAAGAAGTTACTTGATGGGTAGCTCTTTTTGTTAGGGGCTGTAACCCTTTAGAGTGAATGCAATTGATGTATACTAAGCCCCCACCAATAGGCCATGGAAAATTACTGGTTGATTTCTCGACCTAAAAATTATTTTTTCTTACAGATGAGCCAATTGCTCACTATAACTTGGCAAAGTATCAGTTTTATCCAGCTTTCAGCAAGTCAGAATAAAAAATTCCTTATGAATTATACCAAACACAGAAAAATAATTTTCCCCCTAGCAGTTTTTTATTTAGATTAATATTTTAAAAACTAAAACAAAGCTATGTTTTATATTTCAGATTTTCATAATAAACCTATTTTACATTGCCAGTAACTGTCAAAAAGAACACTTTTCTTGTCTCAAAAATAAAATAACAAGACAAATATTTAAATGCTGGCTGATGTTTAAGTACATGGGGAAAATTTTTTCTTTACTTAAGGATTTTTTTTCTAAGGTTTATAAAATTATAATATAATTGACTTCTTACATGAGAAAATCTCTAAGTCAGTGCAGTTTTGCAAGAGTGAATGTTAATATACGTCATTTTTGACAGGATCCTCAGTCTCTCCAGTTTATTGCTGATGGTTTGAAGACGATAAACTTTATACTATCATCAATCCCATTACTGGGTGTAGTCGTTGGGGCTCTGAACTGCAAATAATTACCAACTTAAAGATTTGCCTTTCCACAGACACATGGTCATTATTTTCATTGGCAGTATTCTCCATGCTTGCTGTTAACTTAAAATTTTGAATTTTTTTTCGTACTGGAAAAAATTATTATCTGTCCTATAAACAAATTTTTAATTTAGGTTGGTTAATTTATTGATTTATCAACTATTGCTGGATTATTTAATATCAAATATCAATTTTAAGGGAAAAATCACAATGAATTATAGACTTGCAGTATGGAAAGTGTGACACTGAAATCTGAAAGCACATTGGGATAGTGAATAATGCCTTCCAAAAGCTAGACAAAGTATTGGGAAACAGAAAAAAATTGTTAGAAACAAAAAAAAAAATTGAGTACTGAACTATTATGTAGTATCAGTTCTCCTATATGGCAGTAAATGCTGGAAAATCTTCACACAGATATAAAAAAGATTTGAAACAACAGAATTTTAGTTCTACAGAAGGATGGTGAGGATACCATGAACCAAACATGTGGGAAACAACAAAATTTTAGAGAAAATGAAACCAAAAATGACATTTAATATTAGGTTGTCCCAAAAGTTGGTAAACACTTGCAAAAAATTGAAATTTTACTCACCAAGTAATCTAAGGTTACCAGAAAACACTTGCAAAAAATTGAAAAACAACAAAGATTATTGCTCAAAATCATTTTCCAAGACTTTCTGCCATCGATCTGCAAGCTTTCAGATCTGGTCAAAGTACCATTCAGCCAGCTTCAAGTCAAAGAATTCTTGACATGCTTTCTTGACTTCATCAAACAAGTCAAATTGGCAGCCCTTCAGAAAGCTTTGCATTGAGTGGAAAAGGCCGTAATCTGATGGTGCACAGTCAGGACTGTAGGCTGGATGTGGCAGAACCTCAATGCTGTCCAGCCCTTCAAACTTATCTTTGGTCTTCCAGGCAGTGTGTGGCTTGGCATTGTCCTGCTGTATCAAAGTGCGCTTTCGGTTGATCAGAGCCAGGTACTTTTGCTTCAACATTTTGTAGATCCGCTCAAGTTGCTGACAGTAAAGTTCAGCACTGATGGCATGACCATTCGGAACCAACTCAAAATGCACGATTCCTTCAAAGTTCCACCAAACGCACAGCATGACTTTCTTGCCGAATCAATCTTGTTTTGGAATTGATGGTGTCTCTTGCATGTTCTGAACCCATCTCTTGTCTCGATTGTGCTGGACCAGATAGACCCATTTCGCAAGTGTTTACGAACTTTTGGGACAACCTAATATCAGGAAGATAGTTACAATTTCTAGGGCATATAAAAATAGGTACTTGAAAAATTGATACTCACGGGACAAAATTTGACAGGGAAACAATGAGTAAATGGATGGTAAGACATGGTTTATAAGAGATAACACAAAGACAAAATTTATTAAAAGATACAAAGGATAGGAAATTGTGGAGAGCCATAATTGCCAATCACAGTACAGAGAAGTTATAAGTCATAAGGAAAACTAGTTAAGATGTAACCGTAAATTCTACTCCAACAGCTTCTTTTCTCGCGATTCCCGCCTGTGGAACTCCCTTCCACAACTCTGCTTTCCCGACAGTTACAATCTCCAGGTGTTTAAATGTAGGGTCAATAGACACCTCCTATCACACTAACTCCCAATTATTCTCAGAACACTCTCATCTACCCAACCCTCATTCTCGGTATCCTTACCCGCCTATCACCCACCCTCTGACATTTCCTATATTTAATCATCCTTTCTCCACTCTATGTAGCCCCCTGCGCAGTAGTGGCAGTGACATGCCTTGCTCGGGGTGAAACGCTTATAAAAAAAAAAAAGAAAAAAAAAAGCAAAGGTTAACTATGATTAGCATCAAAAAGGTTAGCAAAGGTCATTTCAACATTAACATCAAAAAGGTAGGCATAAATTGTGTCAACGCTAGTAACAAAAAGGTAGATACATTGTTGAGTAAAGTTTAAAGAGACTTTTAAAGTTTCTGCAGACATCTTGGATAAAGCCTAATCATAGTAAATGGCTGATATTAAAAAATTATGTCATTATTTCTTGTTTCTTTGAGGACCTATCATTATGTTGCTGATAAATCGTTAAGATAAGTCTAATCATCAGACTTCTACATATAAAATTCTACAATTCCTCAAATGCAAATGTTAGCATTATTTCTTTTTAGGGCTTGTCAGGAAGTGGGGAAGAGAAGGATGAGAATACTGACGATAGTGGAGTGGACGGAGAAAGGAGCATGAGAGAGAGGGTGCAGATTAGCAAGATAGGAGATGACTATTGACTTTACATTTAAATTCTTGGAGATTATAGCTGTCGGGAAAGCAAATAAATGGAAGGGAATTCCACAGGCAGGAAGTGCGAGAAAAGAAGCTGCTGGAGTAGAAATTGTGTTTACAATTTATTGGTTTCACAGTAAAAGGGTGGGACCTAGTTGCTAATCTTGTAGCTCGAGTAAATTTATATATATTATAAATTTAATTGGAAAAACTTTTGTCAACCTTCAGTTCTTTGCAGTATTGTAATTACACATATTGAATGTAAACATACAATGCAAAGAATAAGATGACTAAAGTCTGATCTGGCACTCATGATAAACTAATTTTAAACGAATTAAAAATTATCCATTCAAATCTTATCTGATGGAGTTTACACCTGGGGAAGAACGACAAATATAATAGCCCACTGGTAGTGATCAAAATAAGAAAGATTACTGATAAGAATAATTCCAAGAAAATAAAAGACAACTTCAATTCATCAAGGTGAATAACCTTCGCTAAATTGATCTTGTCTTAATACATACACTGAAGATTCATGAACTCTAGGTTTCTTTAAATTTCTTAAGATGAATCTTAAACTGTGTATAAGAACTAAAGAGAAATAAAAAATATCGTAAAACTCAGATTTGGGAATTAACAAAAAAAAGATGCTACAAAAAAGCTTTTATAGATTAAATGTAAATTTTTCTAATACATTTCTTGTAATGTTTGGTTCCTTATAATGGACAATTTACTTCGGCAGAATATTTTATTTGGGAACCGTACATTAAATAGAACAACAAAACAACAGTCAAGTCATTGAAAGGTAATTGGATACATTTATGCATTTATGAAAATTTTTCCTGATATTATTTCCGTCTTGGAATTACAGCTGATTTGAATGTGCCAGATAAATTTTGGCAATGTCTCAAGAAGAATTTATCCAATCTTGAAGTTTTCTTAGCAGACAACATTGGTTAATGACCTCAAGACCCTCACACACATACGTAACACCTATGCAAATACATAAAAACATACAATTTTTCATTTTTCTACTTCCATAATATAGAATGCTTTTATCATAGACAAATACATAAAATATATATATATACAGAAAAGTTCTCAGTCTATATTTGAAGCTCTTCTCTCAAAAATTCTGTTTTTTTGTAGACCAAATTTTTCAAAGTGGGTCAAGCCCAAAACTTTACAGCTCCCTTTTGAACACACATTATCAGAGGGTGTGTGGCCACATTACATTGAAACATCTGTTGATTTATGATCACTAAAGTTAAGCAATCATGATTTTTGTCAGTATGTATTTGAGTGTTTGTTTGAGAAGATCAGGGGCTTTAAGCCTGGATATGCAGGTGGTGTATTGCATAATGACTGAGAAGAGGAAATTAGTCAAGTTTCAATTCTAGTATGGTTTGTTATATGCAGTTAGGCCTGAATATTTTTGGGAAAAGTATGAACCCGCTTCTTCTACCCACCAGCTTTGGGTTAATTAATAGAACTCGTATCAGTAAATCCTTATCCTCAAATGAATTTTTTAAATTTTTATATGCTTTCTGGCTTTAATAATTGTTGACAAAAGTTTGATATGCTGTAAAAGCAACAAACCAATGTACATTATCAATATTTTCATATACATACATATGCAGTGAAGAAGTTCGGTATTTAATATCTACCCAATAAACCAGTTTATAGAATTATTTACCTTTTATGTATAGAAAAAGTTTATCTTACAGTTTTCATTTTCGTCAGTCAAAAAAATTTCAACAAATACATTTATTATCTAAACTTATTTATAAATGGAACTTTGTCTCTCTGTGTGTGTCTGTGTGTGTCCGTTACCTATAGATTCCAAAACAGCTGAACCGATTTTCTTGAAAATTTACACAGTTGTACTATAAGCGACTGTGAGTGTTCTTTGCTAGGTTTTGTGTCAAGGTACCCCCGATAAATATTGAAAATTGAAAATCTAAAAAATCGGGTTATAGAAGGAGTGGTCCGATTTTAATCAAATTTGATACACTCTTAGTGAAAGACATAAGAAATGATATTCAGAAGTTTCAAGGTAGCAGTTCTTATAATAGTGCAGAAAATTTGATATCAATACCAGGAAATCAAAATTTGACTTACATCCATTCATTTTTCTTTCAGTCTACGGTTTTGCTTTAACTGGAAACAACTATTGCTTTTTAGTCTTTCATGTCAATGTCCAAAGAGTCTGAGCTCCAGGACCATGGATTAATTTTAGAGCTTTCATTACACCCGAGCAACGCCTGGCTATACTGCTAGTAAGATATATTTAAATAAGATGGAGCCAAAAAGTATTCAATATCAGTTCATAAAAGGCATTGAATAAGAATACTAGAGAATGTAAATCTTGAGGAAGAAAGTTATGGACGGCTGTCAGCTGCAAGTTACTCAAGGCCATTCTAAGCACTAGTTAAAATTTTGGGGGTGATGATGATGATATTGTGTATTAGCTGACTGTTCCAATTGCAATCATAATTACAAAAACTAAAAACATTCCACAGACCTCAGAGATATTTTGACAAAAGTCTCATAGAAAGCAACACACTGCATCTTCTTGGCCCCACTCCCTCAACTGAGAGAACAAGTGCATTGAATCTATCGTTGAATCTGCCACCAGGAAGGTTGGTCTACTCTGTCAGCTCAGAAAGTTTTTCTTGCATATTTGTTGTGAAGATTTATAAATCTACCATTCATTCTTGGATTAGATACTGTTGCCATATCTTGTCGGGTGCCCCTGCTATTCATCTTGAGGTTCTTGACAAAATCCAAAGAAAGATCTGCAATATAATAGATCCTAACTTGGCATCTCAACTTCAATCACTTTCTCACCAACAGGGTGTGGATTTTCTCTGTATTTTCTACAAATATTTTCATGACTTCCTTTCTAATGAACTTCTTTCCTGGTGTCCCAACCACATTAATTTACTAGTGTTGCTAGATTGGCATTAAGGTCCCACCCTTTTAATGTCAAAATAGTCAAATTTAACTGCCAGTTCTATTCTAACAGTTTCTTTTCTAACATTTCCTGTGAAACTCCTTCTTATATAATTGCTTACCTGATAGCGACAATCTCTAAAAGTTTAAGTGCCATAAAAATTGCCATTTTCTGTCTCCCTAAATCTCATTCACCTACCATCCTTTCTTCAGTATCCGTTGTACTCTGTTTTTTTTTCTCTTTGTAACTCCCTGCACACAAGTGGCAGTCCTGCATTACTCGGGGTGAAATGATTTTTAAAAAAATTAGTCATTATCATAAAGTTTACAGTCATTGGTAAAATGCTACAATTTCAAGTGTGAACTGTTAGTTCAAAAGTGAAAAGAAAGTGCTATGACATAAACTGTTCTCAAAGGACTTCCAGACATGCTGCAAGTTGGAGTGTAAAAATACTGAAGAAGCATACAAAGATGATTTGCAAAGAAATGCTATAAACTCTGTGAATATTTGAGACAACAATAACACAGTCGGCAAGGCTTGTGATCTTGGAATACTATTATTTGGATTAATAAGATTGAAATAGTTATTTAGCTTCAATTCTTGTCAAGTTTGTAAGAACAAAGAATTCAATTTAGAGAACAAAATGCTAACTTATAAGCATGGAAACACCAGTATAATGATATTAGGTGTTTTTTCATTGCAAGGTGTAGGATAACTTTACATCATCTAAATTAAAATTCATGAAATCATGTACCAAGACATATAGAAAAATATATAGCATCATTACATCGGTTAAAGTTTTAAAATTCTAGGATAATTGGTCTAGAAATCTACTGAAAAGAACATCTTCTCAAGTAACATTTCTTTCCTTTTACCTTATCTTATAACATGTGTATATATATATATATATATATATATATATACACATATATCAGTCAATGTGCCATATGTGATACATGCTTTGGCAATCATCTCTCAAAAAAAACATGACTGACTGGGCAGAAGACTTTCCCTCAGTACATTGCCTTTACTTTCTGCAGTAGGCTAGTTGGCAACCAAGGCTATAGAACCCAATCTGTCCTGTTATTTAACCAATAGCTGGAGGGAAAGTGACAGATTCATACCTTTCCCAAGGGTATTTGCACATAAGTGTATATATATATATATATATTTTCTAAACATATACTGTTAAATATAAGAGACAATGAATGTCTATTATGTTTAATCATGAGCTGTTCTAAACATCATATTTTGGCTTTAATTTCAGTTGAAAATAAAGACAAAAATTCTCCAACATTTAGATAATTTTTTATTAATTTGGTTCTAAGCATTTGGCTCACATGAGCCATCTTCTGAGAGGTTATTGTGACGGTAACACAATAACATCCACCATCACCGATGATTTTATTTTGTGTTGACATAAAACTCTGCTAGGCAATGGCAATAGTTACCAAAAATAACAAATGCAGTTCTCAAATTTGCAATGCGGTTCTATGACATCGCACCACGTGATAGCATGAAATGACACCAAAACCATGTATTCAAATGCAATGTAACGTGTTATGTCCGGATTTAAACGTGATTTTATTAAGTGTTGGTTGTTTGGATTTAATGTACATGGCCTCCAATATCTGAATGTTCTTTTGACTGTGTGTATAAGTAAGGATTATTGTATTATTAACTAAAATCTGTCTGATATTACCTACATGTTTATGTTTTTCTTAGAAATGTTGTTTAATTGTACTCTGCTTAGAAAGGTAACATGTAAGTCTACGGGAGAGCGTGGGTGTAGTAAAACCAATATAGGTACTAGGTTTTTATTAGTACCAGAGATACAATCTCTGAATGGGCATGTAAATTGGTACACTACATTGGTTTTTTGTAAAGCTTAGAACCAAATTAATAAAAAATTATCCAAATGTTGGAGAATTTTTGTCTTTATTTTCAACTGAAATTAAAGCCAAAATACGACATTTAGGATGGCTCATGATTAAACAAAATAGACATTCATTGTCTCTTATATTTAACAGTATATGTTTAGAAAATTATTTGCTGCCTCAGTACACTATATATATATATATATATATATATATATATATCATATATATATATATAGATATATATATATTTATATATAAGCTTAAAGAAATTAATTATTAATGCATAAACAAAATATCAAATTGACACAATTATGTCTATGTGTGTTCACACACACACACACACACACACACACACACACACACACACACAAATAAATACAAATGAACAAACTTAATCCCTGATAATTAAAACCTCAATATATAACACTAAGGTAAAAGTAGATATACTACAAATCATTAAATAAAAATGAAACATTACATAAATGATAATGCATGATATAAGCAAATATTTAATTTAATATTTTTATGTTCCATGACCTTTCAGGACATAGGCAATCATTGATTTCCACTTACCCCTATCCCTTGTCACTCTTAATATTTTTCCTCTTGGTATCTCTCACAAACCCTTCTCGGCCATTTACATACTCAAGACCATAAAAGACCATCTTGTGCTGCTTTCCCCTATCTCTTCTTCCCTCTTTCTGTTCTGTGATTATTAAGTTCTCTAAGCCCTTCTTGTGCATTGTGGTGCATTGGATATCGGCTCAGAATGAGAAATCGGGGAGCCGAGTTCGAATTCCAGCTGAATTCATTGCATTAACTTACGCGCAAATACCGTTGGGAAAGGTATTAATCCGTCTCTTCCTTCCAGTTATGGGTTAAATTAACAGGATAGATTGGGTCCTATAGCCTTGGCTGGTAACCAGTCTACTGCAGAAAGCAATGGCAACCTACTGCAGGATAATCTTCTGCCCAGTCAGATGGGAACTTAACTGACTGAATACATGAAAACTGATTTGCAATAATTTACAAAGACGTATTCTCTTCATATCTTATATTGTTAAAATTGCTTTTCCTGATAATAAGTTCTTGTAGGATCTCAAGCTCCCTTTCTATTTTTGTGTACCAGCTCAATTTGTTTTCTACTCGTATACAGGCAGTTTCGGATGTGCGTTGTGGTACAGTGGATATTGGCTCGGAACGAGAAACCAGGGAGCCGAGTTCAAATTCCAGTTGAATCCATTGTATTCACTTGCGCACAAATACCCTTGGGAAAGGTATTAATCCGTCTCTTCCTTCCAGTTATGGGTTAAATAACAGGACAGATTGTGTTCTATAGCCTTGGCAGGCAACCAGTCTACCACAGAAAGCAATGGCAACCTACTGCAGGATAATCTTCTGCCCAGTCAGTCATGTCTCTTTTGAGACATGATCACCCAAGTGTGTTTCACATATGGCACTTAACTGACTAACTGACTGAAGCCCTTCTTCCTCATTACATGTCCAAGAAACCTCAGCTGTCTCTTCCTGTTATTATTTATAGGTTTCTTTTTTATTTGAATCCTCTCCAAAACTTTCTTATTACCCACATGTTCAGTCCATGGTATCCTCAGCATACTTCCGTAAAACCACATTTCTGTTACTTTGAGTACCCTATTTACTATATATATATATATATATATATATATATAGATATTATTATAATTACATCCTGGTTGTTCCCATAAACCTCGAATTTCATACATGTAAGTGTAATCCTTGGGGTGCCAGGATACAATGTTAAATTATCTCAGAGCATTTATACTCCAGATGAGTGCAAGGTGTTAAAAAGTACAGAGGTAGTTGGAATCAACCAATCTGTTGAAGAGTGATTAGCAACTTGATTAAGATGTCATAATAGCCATAAATACTCTGAGAGAGGGGAAAAATAACCTTTCAATGGCCAAAAAAAATAATCCTGGTGTGAGAAAAGTGCTCAATGTAAAAAGCTGAAGTAATCAAAGCATCTGGTGGAAAAGCTTGCCATGAACTAGACAATGAACTAGACATGAACTAGACAAAATGTCTAAAAATTGCTTAATCCCACCAAGACACATGACACCCCAACCCAACAGAGCTTATTATACATGCATAATAAAAATATCTTTTAGAAAAACTTGACATCTTAAGTAAAATAACTAACCATAATTTATTAAACCAAAAAAGTGAATTATTGATCACATGCTGCTATAGAAAAAGATACTTACTGAAGTATTTAGAACCAGATGTTGGTTCTTACTGGGGAAGATGTTACGCCCTTTGAAATTGACACTCTTCATGTTGGATTTCATATGTCTATTTTGAAAGGCCATGTGAAGTAGTATCTCATTCAGTGATTCTCCACAGTGATTTATCAAGACACAACCTCTAGTTAGCTGGCTGTTGACTTGTTCAGAGTTCATCTGCCATTTATGTAGGTTTTGTTTTTTGTCCACATCAGGTTGCTAACATTCCACCTCACTCACAAGACAGTGCAGTGGGTTAACCAGTTTAGTCACCAGCATTTCAATAAAAAAAATGGAGATAGTTGGGGAAGAAAAAGTATTATTAAGTTAGAACTTAGTATAAGTTTGAATAGGCTCTTCTATGCAGGGAATCCAGTTTCAAATTTCAAAGCTCCTACTGTGTAGAGTGAAATTTATGGAGTGGGCATTTCACTTTTTTTTTTCAGTTTCTTGTGGTCAGAGCTAAATAGTTAAATGTTTTTCTTACACATATATACGAAGAGACAGGGAGTAGAGGGAATGTTGCAGAGAGCTGATGGTGGGTGCTTGCCAAAGATTTTTACTGTGGCTAGAATCAACCTTACATTTACTATTTTCTCAGAATTTCATTTAACTTGACTCTTTCACACACACAGTAATATATGAAGGAAACATAGCCCAGTAGATGTAAGCATTGGTTAGTTCCAGTGACTTGACCCAAAGAGTTGTGAGTTCAATACCTGCTTACAGCAGTGCTGATCAAATCATGTAGTGTTGAGTTAAAGGGAGTTAACCACATGGCATCGAAAAGTGGCATTGTTTATGGAATGAGAATGATATACCCCAGGGTTCACTTTGAAATTTTCAACACCTGAAGAAGGTTGGTGCTTACCATGTCTGAAATGTCATAAACATGGTTATCAAAATGAGGGCATTATGCCAAACAATGTAAATAATATATATATATATATCTGCAAATAGATCTGTTTCACTGTATCACAGCTCAGCAGTACGGTTAGACATCCAATTGCTTTTTAACCCAGGATTGAAACTCGATGGAATTGGCGTCAGTTGGCAATTCTACCTCTGGGCTATGGGCTAAGAAGATAGCAGATATTTAGCGTATGATGTATCATGCGCCAATATAAATATATACACATAGCTCAGAGTAGAATCGCTGACTGACACTAATTCGGTCAGGTTTCAGTCCTGGGTTAAAAAGTAATCAGATGTCTAGCCGTACTGATGAACTGTGATACAGTGAAACAGATCTGTCTGCAGATAACTATTTATGCTCTCACACCCTGATTGAGCATTCTAGAAGAATGGTAGACTTTGAAAACACAGTTGCTACTCTAGCACCTAAGCATCACTCGTTCAGTAATGAATTAGAGCACTCTGGCTATTGGCGTATGATACATCATATGCTAAAAAAGTCTGCCTTCTTCTGCCGAGCACCCATAGCTCAGAGGTAGAATCGCTGACTGATGCTAATTTGGTCGGGTTTCAATCCTGGGTTAAAAAGCAATCGGATGCCTAGCTGTACTGATGAGCTGTGATACAGCGAAATAGATCTGTCTGCGGATACCTATATATATATATATAAGAATAAATCTAAGTAAGAGTCAACAGACCTACCTAGGTTCCACCTAACGGCTCGTCAGGGTAAGTTGGTAAGTCTTATTTGTTGCTCTACTATTGTATTGAACGCTTTAGTGTTAGGGTTCTCGTCTCGGGGTTTTTTTCTTTTCTACGAGTATTTTGACGTATGTTCAAGTACTTAGTTTGTTTCTTTTTTTACTTCCCCTTTTTATCCCTCTGAGTTTGTTCTCAGTGAGTTTTTCAAGACTAACTGAAGTTTATTATTATTGTTATTATTATTATTATTGTTGTTATCATTGTTATTATTATATATATATATAAGAGAAAGCATTATTTTACTTAATGAAAATCAACAATAAATTGTCTGTAGAAATATTTGAAATGTCTAACTATATTTATGCATTCGAACGGGTCTGGAATATTAAGCTGGTCAATACAGAAAATCAGCTGAATGATTAGTCCAAATTTCTCTTTGCAGTTCTGCTTTAACCTTGCTTTATCATATGCTTCAGGCTAATTATGCAGATGGCATTAATTCTTCATCTGTTTATAAAAATAGAATATCATTGCTTGTCCTGTTATGTATTGTTTCTTATTTTTAATTCTTTTGCTGCTATATATAAAATTATTCAAATTACCATTACATTACTATACTCAGTGATAATAAATTGAAACTGCCATTTATTCTTCTAGCCTATTTGCAAATAAATGGATATTTTTTCATCTGTTGTCAATACTGTGATTGTTCATTTCTTGTTTTTTTATGCGTTGGTCATAGTTACATTTTTCCTGATTTTTGAAAGATTTTGTTTGCTATGAGAAACTAATAAATTTTAAACATTTGTATAAAATACTGAGTTAGGATTTCACTGAAAGTGACCCCCCAAAAATACTCAAGCAATAAAATGAAATTTATCAAAATCATTCAAGGGTTACTGTCTCTTTTTTTTTTTTTTACATTTGTTTTGTATATAACTGTACATAAATAGAAGATATGTTAAATTTTAAAATGTCATATTTTACACTCTTAGAAATGTTAAATTTTATGACATTAAAATATTAGATAATGTAACATTTGGGACACCTGAGCTGTCATTGACGTAACAATATTATGACACACTGATTATTTGATACTAACATAAATATTTATATTTTGCATAAATTAGCAAAAAAATCTTTTGTATCAAAAAACAAAAAGTTATCTATCCTTGACCAAAATAGAAAATAGAATAACAATTATAAATATTGACAAGAATAGAAAACAGTCAAGTAATCTGATGTCACCTGCATGAGACATTGTTAGGCAGAAAATTTAATATTCCTCTGTCACAGTCTCCTGCTCTTGCTGGTTATAATTTTTAACAAACAAGTGAATTTGACCTTGAATGTAAAATTCAGTTACCAGGAGACGTTGGTAACTGCTGATCCCTTATTATCAGTGTAATTTTCACCAAAAGAAGCCTCTGAAACCCAGGGAGTAGGATCAAATTGTAGTTCCCCATCCCCCATTTAGTCCTTGTGGCTAATTTATATCATAAAATTTATGGAATAAATATTAGTATCAAAGTGTAGTATCTGTTCTCAGATACTCACTTTCCTCTCTCTGGCCACCTCCAGCTAGATGTATGTTTTGTTTGCAATCCTGCTACCCAAGGTTGGTTCCTGGAGCACATTATATCTTAGTTAGCAGCTGGTCTTGCTTTAGGTTTGAATCTGCTTCAGAGATGAAACAGTCTAGTCAGCTTGCAATCCCACTATCCATGGTTAATTCACATTGAAGTCTGATTTCCGTGGCTTTTGCATATGCTAGCTTGCAGTGATTCCACAAAGGAAGCAAAATACGAGCCAGCCAACAGTTGCTGCACACACATTCTAACTTACTCACCTGCCTGGATATGTACACATGCTAGACTGCAACCAAACCTGTCCTCCTCGAACTTTATTCAATCTCAACCTCAACATTCCATCCTGTGCCGTTCCTGCCAGACACTGATGACTCTCCAGCATGCGCCTTTCATACCAGATGCTGATGACATCCTTGTCAACTCAACCTCATCGTTCCAGCCTGAACTGTTCCTGCCAGATGCTGACAATGTCCCTGTCACCACTGCCAACAATGTTCCAGCCTGTGTCAATCCTCCCAGATGCTGATGACATTCTAGACAACAATGTTCCAGCTCCTGCTAACTGCTACCAATGATTTTAGGATTTTTACTACTGTTTTTTCGTCATTTTACTTCAATAAAATTGACATGTGAACTCAACATCTTTGACTCAGTCACATCATTGTCTTTGCTGTTTTCTACACATACAAAAAGTCTGCAGGGTTGATACTCACACAATATATTGGTTCTGCAACACCTCTTTCTACTCTGAAGTTACAGCAACAAGACACACAATTTCTGGTTCATAACAACCAGAAAGATAAGTACAAAGGTTATACTTTCAGTGCCTAGACTTTTGCAAGTGGGTATATGTAAACATTGTATTAAGAATTATATATATATATATATATATATATTGTTAAATATAAGAGACAAAGAATGTCTATTATGTTTAATCATGAGCCGTTCTAAACATCATATTTTTGCTTTAATTTCAGTTGAAAATAAAGACAAAAATTCTCCAACATTTGGATAATTATTTATTAGTTTTCTTCTAAGCTTTCAGCTCACATGAGCCATCTTCAGAGTGGTCGTTCAAACTAAAATATTATAAAATCCACCATCACCGACGATTTTATTTTGTGTTGACATAAAACTCCGCTTGGCAACAGCAATAGTTACCAAAAATAATAAACGCAGTTCTTAAATTTGCGATGCGGTTTTATGACGTCACACCGCGGGATAGCGCGAAATGACAACAAAACCATATAGTCAAATGCAATGTAATATGTTATTTCCTGTTTTAAAGTTGATTTTATTGAGTGTTGGTGGTTTCGATTTGATGTACATGGCCTCCAATATCTGAAGGTTCCTATTACTGTGTGTATGAATAAGGATCACCGTATTGTTGACCAAAATCTGTCTGATATTACATACATGCTTATGTTTTTCAGAGAAATGTTTTTTTCATATCGCACAGAAACCTAATTCAATTTTTTAAACAAATGGAAATTGAAGCTTTATACCAACAAATACTTCAACTCGAACAGAACAACCATATTACTACACAGGTAGGTTTAAAAGATTTACTCAAAGCTGAATCAATCAAACACCATTATCATAAAAATCCTAATGATATTATAAATATGCCTCTCATAAAAGCAGCCACACATCTCAAAAATAACAAAAATATTGTTATCCGACGTGCCGATAAAACCAATACATTTGTTATTTTAAACAGACAGGAATATCACTCCAAATTACAGGCCATTCTGGACAATCACAATAAATTTAAAAAATTAACTAGTAATACCACAACCACAACATATTAATAAACTTATTACTGCAAACAATGCTGAAATAGGATCCTATAAACTTCAAAAGATTATAGGTGATTATCAGCCCGGCTACCTTTATGGAAATGTAAAAATCCATAAAAAAGATCATCCCCTCTGACCTATCATTTCTCAAATACCCACACCAATATATAACCTTTCCAGAACACTTAACAAACTAATTACTCCTTATCTTCCTGGTAAATATAGTATTAATTCCACGGATGAATTTTTACAGATTCTCTATTCCGTAAAACCTAAGAATCAAATAATTGCATCTTTCGATGTCCAAAACTTATTCACAAATGTTCCCGTCTAGGAAACAATTGACATCATTATCCGTGATGTATACAATCATGCTACTCCCCTATCAATCAATATTCAACCCGCTATATTAAAAAAACTATTATTAGCATGTACCACACAAGTACCCTTTCACGATCCCTTAGGCAATATTTATACACAAATAGATGGTATTGCGATGGGATCTCCTTTAGGTCCCCTCTTTTCTAATTATTATATGGCAAATCTAGAAAATCAAATAATTAATGACAACAATAAACCCTCTATATATGTAAGATACATAGATGACATCTTTGTTTTAGCTAAGAATATCGATCAAATTAAATATTTAAAAACAAATTTGAAAGTCTCTCCGTCCTCAGATTTACATTAGAACTTAATATTAATAACAAACTCCCATTCCTTGATGTATTCATTGATTCTAGCACACATAAATTTACTACTTCTCTATATAGGAAACCAACTAGCATAAATTCGTGTCTTCTTAATTATAATAGTGAATGCCCCCAACGATATAAGTTAGCTGTTATAAAAAACTTACTTCAACGCACACAAATGATATCTTCTTCCAAATCTATATTTTATAAAGAATTACACAACATTAAGCAAACACTAGTCAATAATGGATTTTCTAACTCCGTTATTGATCAACAAATTAAAATGTATCTTAACAAAATTAACAATAGCTCCAACAATAATGATAATATTAATAATAATGGTTTACATCAAAATAAACATAACACTATTAACTTATACTATTGAACCAAATACATAATAATTATAAACAAGATGAAAAAACTCTCAAAAACATAATACATAGAAATGTTAAACCAGTGGAAAGTAATAATCAAATTAAACTCATTATATATTATAAAAAATTTAAAACAATTGACCTCATAGTCTCTAATAACCCAACAAGCACTAAACTAAATTCTCTACAAAAAACCAATGTAGTGTACCAATTTATGTGCCCCTTCAGAGATTGCATCTCTGATACTAATCAAAAACCTCGTACATATATTGATTTTACTACAACCACGCTCTCCCGTAGACTTACATGTCATCTTTCTGATCAGAGTACTATTAAACAACATTTCTCTGAAAAACATAAGCATGTAGGTAATATCAGACAGATTTTGGTCAACAATACGGTGATCCTTATTCATACACACAGTAATAGGAACCTTCAGATATTGGAGGCCATGTACATCAAATCGAAACCACCAACACTCAATAAAATCAACTTTAAAACAGGAAATAACATATTACATTGCATTTGACTATATGGTTTTGTTGTCATTTTGCGCTATCCGCGGTGTGACGTCATAAAACCGCATCGCAAATTTAAGAACTGCGTTTATTATTTTTGGTAACTATTGCCGTTGCCAAGCAGAGTTTTATGTCAACACAAAATAAAATCATCGGTGATGGTGGATTTTATAATATTTTAGTTTGAACGACCACTCTGAAGATGGCTCATGTGAGCTGAAAGCTTAGAAGAAAACTAATAAATAATTATCCAAATGTTGGAGAATTTTTGTCTTTATTTTCAACTGAAATTAAAGCAAAAATATGACGTTTAGAATGGCTTATGATTAAACATAGTGGACATTCATTGTCTCTCATATTTAACAACATATGTTTAGAAAATTACTTGCTACCTCGATATACTAAATATATATATATATATATATATATATATATATAAACAAACACATACATGCACAAGTGTTTTTATATGATGACTTTGTGTTTTGTTTGAACTTTTCATATATTTATCTTGTCATATATTGCATACACCCTAAACCATGTCTATGCTACTTATTCCTGTACAACACACTAAGATGATGATATTTTTTTATATTTTAATCTCTTCTTCATATCTTTCAGTTACCAAGACAATATTTTGGATGACCTCAACCTACAGAAAGAATACACTAGCAGCATGAAAATCCAATATGAAGAAAAAATTGGAAAAGGACACTCGAAATGGGTGTCACTCAAGGAAGCGATAGTGACATCAGCAAACAACATTGCCCCAAAGGAAATCAGGCGCAGAAGAAAAAATGAGTTGATGACTGAAGAGATTCTAAACATGATGCAAAGGAGGCAGAAAATGATATCAAGACATGGAATGGATTACAGGGAACTACACAAGAAAATAAGCAGAAAATGCAGACAGGCTAAAGAGGAATGGCTCAATGACAAATGTGCAGAAGTAGAGAGACTGAGCAGGAATAATAAAGCAGACATGCATAAAGAAATAAAAGAACTGACAGGAAAAAACACCTGCTTTTCAATAGGTTGTATAAAATCCAAGGATGGAACAATCATATTAGACAAAAAAGAAATACTCCAATGATGGGAAGAATATATAAAAGATCTTTTCCATGACAAGTGAGAGCAACTGATAATACACAAAGATGTAGACGGACCGGAAATATTAAAGTCTGAAGTGGAATCTGCAATAGCCAAACTGAATAGAAACAAAGCAGCTGAACCAGATGGCATAGTCATAGAGCTACTGATAGACCTGGAAGAATTTGAAAAAGAAAATTACAGAAATAATAAATGAAATTTATAATAGTAGTGTAATACCAGATGACCTCAGCAAGTCAATCTTCATAGCATTGCCTAAGAAGCCAGGAGCAAACGAGTATGAACTCCACAGAACCATCAGTTTAATGAGCCATGTAACGAAACTGATCATCTGAATTCTGATGAATAGAGCGAGAAGCAGATTTAGGCCAGTGCTAGTGCAAGAACAGTGCCGTTTCGTCAAAGACACTGGAACTAGGAATGCCATATTTATGTTTAGGATGCTCTCTGAAAGGGCAATACAAATGAAGAAGGACTTGTACCTATGTTTTATTGATTATGCGAAGGCGTTTGACAAAATACACCACAAAGAATTGATGGAGATGCTTGGCAACCTTGACATATTTGGGAAGAGTAATCAAGCAAACTGCCTGCATACGAACAGGTAATGAATTCAGCAGTTAGATTGAAAGAGGCGTAAGACAAGGATGTGTTGTTTCACCGGATCTATTCAACTTGTACAGTGAGAATATTCTGAGAACCCTAGATGTTATACCTGGATTTGTCATCAGAGGCCACAATTTAAACAACCTAAGATACACAGATGATACAGTGCTGATAGCAGACACAGAAAGAAAACTACAAGACCTCCTACAGAAGGTAGCTGAAGAGAGTGATAAGAAAGGACTACAAATAAACTACAAAAAAACCGAATACATGGTCATCAGTAAAAAAGACACCCAATATTCCAAATACAGGTCGGGGATACTAGAATCAAGCAGGTACAAAAATTTAAATACCTAGGAAGTGTTCTAACAGAAGATGGGAAGTGCGACACTGAGATCCAAAGGCAAATTGGCATGGCAATGGAAGCATTCCAGAAATTGAGTAAAGTATTAAGAAACAGGACAATTTTGCTAGAAACAAAGTGGAGTGTACTGGATTGCTATGTGATGTCAGCTCTTCAATATGACAGTGAATGTTGGACAATATCTTTGAAAATGAAGGGAAAACTTGAAGCAGCGGAAATGTGGTTCTACAGAAGGATGGTGGGGATATCATGCACCAAGCATGTGAACAATGTCAGCTTATAATATTTATCTTCAATATTATTGATTATAAATTATGTGAAATGGTGTCACATTTTATTACGCAAAATATAAAATTAACTTGTTATGGTTTATAAAATGGCAAGTGTTTTAAAAATAGAAAAAGATAGACACACTGATGCCAAGAATTCAAAATTGGGTGGCAAAATAAGAAACTGTTTTTTTTTATAGCAGTAGGAGTAAGAAGTAGGAGTTAAAGACAGTAGTTTTGTGTAAGAGTTTTGAGAAGGGAAAGACGCTAGTCAGTTGACAACTAGAGTCCAGAAGGGATAGGCTCATTTACTACTATCATCACATAGTGAAGAGAATTTAGCTAGTCTGCTCCTGTATCCACACAAAATTTAAAGGTAACTTGATATAAAAATCTAAAGTTTTATACCAAAAATAAACATCATTAATTCAAGTTTGTGTTATCTCCTAATTATACCAAAACGAAGCAACACAACAAACTTTTAATTACAATAAATCAAAAAATATCAGCCATAGAAAATATATGAGTAATGCAATGTCCCATATGCTTGACTGGGAACTATTCCATTAATTCAATATCTTTGAAATGTTTTGTGGCAGAGCAGGCAATAGTTAGCCTTGTAAAATACGAAAGAGAATTATCTTGCATTAATATTTTTTTTTTTTTAATCATTACACCCCGAGCAAGGCGGAAACGCCACTGATGTGCAGGGGGTTACATAAATGTAAAAAGATTAATTAGAAAAGCGTGAGGAGTACAAGCTAGTTAGAAAGGAACAATAGAAAGCTGAGAAAGAAGGTGCGATGACAGATACATAGGTGGAGAGAAAGGGAAGGTTATACAGGGGAGGGGAGAGAGCTAGAGGCCAGTGGTTAGTAGATGAGTATTAACTTTGCATTTAAATTTCTGGAGGTTGTAGCCGTCAGGAAAGCAAGAATACGGGAGCGAGTTCCACAGGCGGGAAGTGCGAGAGAGGAAGCTGCAGGAGTAGAATTGTCATCTGCATTTGGCTAACCTGACTGTGAATGGGTGGGACCCAGTTGCCAGTCTGGTTGCATGGGTAAACACCTGTTGAGGAGGCATCAGTGAACTTAAGCTCATCCGAGCAGAAGCCATGAAAGTATTTATAGAAGAGACAGAGGGAGGCCACATTTTGACGATGGGAAAGTGGCTGCAGTCGAGTCGCCAGATCAGTAGCTATCACATTACAGACTCTCCTTTGGAGCTTATCAAGAACACTGAGGAGAATGGCAAGGGCACCTGACCATAAATGGCAGCAGTACTCCATGCACGGACGGATGGTTGACTTGTATATATGCAGGATGGATTCAGGTGGAAAAAACATCCTGGATCGACATAGTGACCCAATCATGCTCTTTAAGCTAAAGTGTGTTAGTTGTGACTAAGACCACTCAAAAAACTTGTCCCGAAATTGTATGCTTTTATCTTGACACCACCATTAGCATGTAGATATTCATAATTTAACTGGTTTTTTTTTTTTTTTTTTTTTTTAATCATCTCACCCCAAGCAAGGCATTCCACTGCCACTATTGCGCATGGGGCTACATAGGGGAAGGTAAAGAGAAGGAGTGGATAGACATAGGGAATGTCAGGAGGAAGGTGACAGATGAGTAAGGATAGCGAGGATGAGGGTCGGGCAGATGGGAAGAGTGCTTGATAGAATGGGAGCAGGTTAGTGTGTTAGGAGGTGTGTATTGACCTTACATTTAAACTCCTGGAGATTGTAGCCGTCGGGGAAGCAATCGTTTGGAAGAGAATTCCACAGTCGGGAAGTGCAAGGAAAGAAACTGTTGGAGTAAACTGTTGGTTTTATAATATCCTGTTAAGTTGATTGATTATTTTTATAAAGAGTCAATTATTTGCACAGTTCTTCATAAATCTTCTTGAAACTGATGGGTTTCTATTTGCAACGTTTACTTAAAAGTGGTATTTCAGTTGTTTTTATGTCTTTGTCCAATATTCTTAATATTATGCTCTTCTTCAGTGTTTTCATGCAAAACACCAGCTTCTTTCTTTGGTTATTTTCTTGCTGGTCATTTCACTCTTCTTTCTTATTATCCTGTTAATTTTCTCGAGTTTCTTTCTGTTATTTTCCAAGATTTAGATTTTTTTTGGTTTTATCAGTGTTCTTTATTTTTTAATATTCGATATTTTATGTTGAATCATTTCACATTCTCTCCAATTATTGTCTTTCCATCACTTGATAACTTTACAATATCTTATCTTTTCTTGTAGTCAACCTAAAGCAATCTTAATATATTTGAAATTACAAAGTAAATATCAACTATATTATTATCTTTAATCTGTTCAGAAATATCTAAACAGTCAGCTGCATACAACCACTTTCTCACATCAATAATTAAAAATGGCTTTGAGCATGTGAAGCTTGTTGATATTGTCATAGACCATCCTTCTTTGAGCCTTCTGACCTGGCACCACAGAATCGCAAACCAAGATCATTATCAAATAACAGAAACTGCATCAGTCGAGGACTTTCAACAGAGGCTACTACTTAAATGGTTATCATATAACTTGAAGAGAAAATAATGAATTAACAAGTTGACATTCCACACTACTTCGAACAAAAGGTTAGAAAGGAAATCTCCATAATATTGGAAAGACAAATAAAAACTGCTAAACTTGACAAACGTATTTTCCTGAAAAATTGTTTTAAGAAAGATTTTATAAATTTCAAGTAAAAGAAGTACTGGCTGCTTAATGAATGTCAAATATTTCCTTATCAGAAAATGGATAGTATATATATATATATATATATATATATATATATATATATATTGTTATACATCAAACTTAAATTGGGGAGCTGAGTTCGAATTTCAGTTGAATTCCTTGCATTCACTTACATGCAAATACCCTTGGAAAAGGTATTAATCTGCCTCTTCCCTCAAGTTATGGGTTAAATAACAGAATAGATTGGGTTTCTATAGCCTTGGCTGGCGACCAATCTACCACAGAAAGTAATGGCAACCTACTGCAGGATAATCTTCTGCCCAGGCAGTCATGTCTCTTTTAAGACATGATCGCCCATGATCGCTTGAATTTTTTAAGATTGTAATTATCAAGGAAGCAAGTAAATTGAAGGGAATTCGACAAGTGGTAAGTAAGAGAAAAGAGACTGTTAAAGAAGTGGTAGTTTAGCTATTATGAAATGTTTGTGATCAAGGAATTATAACTAACCAGCAAGTACGAAGTTGGTTAGCATGGTTTTGTTCTGTGTAAACATCATTAAAAGATAAATACAAACAGGAGCATTCATTGAACTTTGATGAAGCTCTAATATTAGTGAAAAATGGATCATGGCAAATTACTTGGAAAATTAGCTTCAGGATCTACCATATGATGACTCTTAGAAATCATAGAGAAAGTCAGTAAGCTGAGTGTTTGGGCTCCACACTTTTAACAAAAAGCTGGAAAGTGTCGTGAATAAACAAAAAAGAAAATTATTTATGACTCAGCCTAATACTTTGTTCTTATTTCAGAGTTTATTATGACAACAATCTTAAAAAATTCAAATATTCTTGAATCATCATCATCCTCATTTATTCCTCACAGCCAGATGGTGCATAGGGCAGCAACTTTTTGTTGCTGTTTCTGTAACAAACGGTTTTTTACAGGGCTGGGTCGTTAGCACTGCACCCAACCCCCAAACCTGGAGGACCGGTGGACCATTCTTGGTCTTTACGTTTACAGCACCTGGTATTCCCAAATGGTCACCCATTTAAGTACTGACCAGGCACGATGTTGCTTAACTTCGGTGATCAAACAGGAACCGGTGTATTCAACACGATATAGCCATATTCTTGAATACACTTCATTATTTGTCCTTTCCTCAATCCTCTTTATTCTAAATTTTCACTTTCACTCCTTGTAACTCCCACCCAGTGTACTAGTAACTCCCACCCAGTGTACTAGTAACTCCCACCCAGTGTACTAGTATCATTTCTGCCTTGCTTGGGGTGAAATGATTATAAAGATTTGGCAAACATTTCTCCTATAACGTTGTGTGATATAAATTTACTTTCAATCACATCATGAGTAGGATTAGGAGATTTATTCTTTAATCTATTGACTATGCTGGTACTGCCATGTGAAACTAAGCTATGAGTTATTAAGTGTGATTTCATAGCGATAGTTTTTATTCTCACATACCAAGAGCTGGTCTACCCTTACTGCTTGGGAACTTATATAGTCTATGCCTCAGCTGTGTTAATTAGGGAGTCATTTTCATATCACTACATTATGTGTCATTTATCTTTAACATATCAGTCAGTCATTTAAGTGCCATATGTGATACATGCTTGGGTGATCATATCTTGGGCGATTATCCATTAGCATTATCCATTTCTCCTGATCTGTATATTTCTGGTTTCTGTTTTACTCAAAAGAAATTAGTAAATTCTGTACTTTTCTAGACAGACATATTTGTGCTTTAAAAATCTCCATTGCTATAAATATTTGCAATTATTTGTATTTGGGGTGCAACACAAAAATTGAAGAAGTTATTTTTTCGTACATTTGTTTTAGCTGGCGAATATCTGTTTCAGAAGATAGATTTCATTTGTACTGATTAAGAAAAACATCTTTAATCAAATAGGCCTTGTCATGTTTAACTTCAGTCTTTCATTTTAAATTATTTTCATCAGAGTCAGTCATCTTTTCCTATCTATCCCCTAATTACTTACATGACTTTTATGTCTCTTGCTGGACGTGCTGGGTATCAATAATGTCTGTACAAAATGGAAGAATTTCAAGAAAATAAAAAAAAGGCAAGGAAAAACACAAGATCTCGCAATAGTAAGAAATAAACGGCAACTCAAGATGTCCCTAGTGATAGCTTAGTGCCTACAGCACTAAACTGGAGATCATAATGTCTACCATTCAACACTTGTCAGGTTTGAATATTGCAAGTAAAATCAATAAAATCCAAGTAGCAATTCATACAGATAATAGCTCAATGATTAGAGCATGAGACAGAAAAAATTGTGGTTCAATCACTGGTACCAGTAATAAGGTATAAATATCAATACAAATCTAGAGAATTATTGAATATATAGTTAATATATCAATACAGACTAATCTTAAGAGATAATTCAATAATTAAAGTAATAGATTGTATTCCGAAAAGTGTACATTTTAGATGAGGATGTAAGAAAAATAAGATTTATTAGTCTCATAACCAATTTGGATAGATGATAAATTGTGTGTATATTCCTAGCAATGGCTCATTGGTAAGTAAACAGAACTGATATCTCAAGGTCAGAAATATCTATAAAACACGGGAATTTATAAAATAAAGTACATTTTTCCTTATAATTCTAAGATAAAGATGGCAGCTAAATATCCCTAGGTGAGAGCTCAGTGGTTGGAAGGTTGAAATGGAAGCTATGTCATTCTCATCTTTATCATTTATCCAACATTTGCATTGCTGCATCCGTTTCCCCAAGGCAACCATTGTCATGTCAGGAAAGCTGGCGCCACTTCAAATATCCAGGATCTTCAGGCACTTGCTTAAAGAGAAAAAAAAAATTTAGTCTCTTGTATTTTTTACACAGGGACCTGCTTGATTGAGCTGTTTATTTCATTCAAGCAAAATAATCATACTGTCGATCCAACAGTATTTTCCTTACATGTGAGCACAAACACACACACTTAAATTTATGTGTATGAAAATATATATATATAAAATGATGGATCAGTAATTCCACAGCCTGATACATTTATTAGTTGAATTTTGGTTAGAAATTTTCATTCAGAAATCTAATATTTGTGAATAATATTCACTACTGAATGAAGAACATTGACAAGAAAGAGGTTTATGTTAAAAAATAAGTATTTACTGTGTAAAATAGATACAATATTACACTATAAAACTCTAGATATATACATATATACAACACACACACACACAATTTCTTTAGATACAATATTTGTGTGTGTGTAGGTATATATATATATATATATATACTGTGTAAAATAGATACAATATATTTATATATACTGTATAAAATAGATGCAATATTACATTATTAAACTCTGGGTATATACATATATGCAACACACACAAAATTTCTTTAGATACAATATCTGTGTGTTTATATATATATATATATATATATACGCAAACACACACAGTGTGATAGATAAATTGTCATCTCAATGAGGCAAAAATGAAAATAACACTGACATCTCATTCTAAGAAATATATTTACCACAATTATGCAAAAATATTTTGAAATAATAAAGAGTAAATTTATTTGATAAAATTTCCATTGGCTTGAACCACATCTTTCAAACAACTCCGGAATCTCCAGCGTCTCTTTTGTGCAGTCTTGTTTAAGATAGTGACTGCAGTTATAATCTTTGACTTTCATTCACTTTTGGTGTTAACAGTTTTGTAGGAATTTGCTCAACTTATTCCACACATAATAATCCAAAAGGTTGCAATCTAGGGAGTTAGGTGGTCGGATATAAGAGATGATGTGGTTGCAGAAATTGTCTAACAGACATGATTGGTTTTTCCTATTTGTGTGGCATGGTGCACTGACCTGATGCAAGACATAGGGTTTTTCAGCAGTCACCCTCTTGATCCAGGGCATCACTACTCACTCAAGACTCTTGATGTAGGCCTCAGTGTTGTCTGAGACCCTCACCAACAAAGTCAGCTGTTCTTTACTTAGCAGAATGAGTTTTCTGAGCTGTCATACCTTTGTAATCACATTTAGACTCATCCAAACTTTCTGCACTGTCTTCAGATTTACATCTAAACAGTTTGAAATGTTTGTATTGGAGCTTCTGGTGCAAATGCCAAGCAGTACTGCATGCCATTTTAAAATTTATAGTGGAATGAATTGCATCATGTTGCTCTTTTACTTGCAGACAGTGTTCAACTGACCCTACTGTACTATGTAGTTAACAAAACAAACAAAGCACATATGCAAAATTAAAAATATAAAATTCTAACTATTTACATATTGCACCCTGTACACACACACACACACACACACACACACACACACACATATATATAGGCTTATGGCCATATCACGTTGAACACACCAGTTCTCGCTCAATCACCAAAGTTAAGTAACGTTGAGCCTGGTCAGTACTTTGATGGGTGACCGCCTGGGAATACCAGGTGCTGTAAGCATTTAGTGATGGATGTGCATTGTGGTACGGTGGATATCAGCTCAGAAAGATAAAAACAGTGAGCCGAGTTCGAATTCCAGTTGAATACTCTGCATTCACTTAAGCACTGATACCCTTGGGAAAGGTATTAATCCGTCCCTTCCCTCCAGTTATGGGTTAAATAATAAGGGTAGGACTTGGGGACCCTGCCCTTAAAAAAACAAATCCCAATGAATCTTGATACTCGAAAAGAAAGAAGTATTACTAGACACAAAACTTATATAAAAACAACAATAAATTGTTGAAAGAAAAGGGTATTACCAGAAATAAATAAATAAAATTTAGTTGGCAATAAATGACCTGCTGAGGTTGATATGCCATAAAAACAAAACAACCAACCAACATATATATATATATTGTTGCTTATTTATATGTAGAATTGTATGCAAAATGCAATTATATATAAATACACAAATTTATAATCATTATGAATCCAACAGGATGTGTGGGTATCATAACAATTATCAGTGCAGAATGTGGAATAAATCTTATTATCTGTGGGTTAAATAACAGAAAAGACCTAACCTCAGTTGGAAGCCAGTCTCTCAGAGAAATTTCTCTGAATTTAAAATTATAGAGACGTCAACAGGAAACCACTGCTTTATCTTTTCCAAGAAATCATAACATAAATTAAAAAAGAAAAGCAAATCACTGAAGTACCATGATCATCTATGTCCTGAAAAGACATTGGATTTTAAAAAAGTGAAATAATTAAGGTATTAAATCGATAAATCTATGACTTCATACAGTTACTAACAGATTTTCTTTTTGCTAATTTCATATTATATCTGATATAATATATCCATCATAATATAATATTCCATCTGTGTCCTTAATAATAAAAAGTATTTGGAAAAGATGTGAAAATAATCCAGTACTTACACAGAGAGTAAATGGAAAGAAAATAAAGTGAGTAGTTATAAAAAATAGAATGGGCCATGAAACAAGGAAGTGCATATAAGATACACAGATGGCACTGTGTTGAAGGCTGACTCAAAAAGAAAAATCTACAGGACCTTCTAGACAAAGTAGTAAAAAGAAAAGCAAGGATAAATGAATAACTATCAACTGAATGAAGACAGACAACAAAACTTATATAAAAACAACAATAAATTGTTAAAAGAAAAAGGTATTACCAGAAATAAATAAATAAAATTACTAAAATAAAATTACTAAATAAAATTACTAAATAAAATTACTAGACACAAAACTTATATAAAAACAACAATAAATTGTTAAAAGAAAAAGGTATTACCAGCAATAAATAAATAAAATTTAGTTGGCAATAAATGACCCGCCAAGGTTGATATGCCATAAAAACAAAACAACCAACCAACATATATATATTTTTTATTGATTATTTATATGTAGAATTGTATGCAAAATGCATTTATATATAAATACACATATTTATAATCATTATGGTCATCAACAATAAAAAAAAACCAATACACAAGTTATGAATTGATAAACATTGATCAGGTGCAGTATCTGGGAAGTGTTTTTAACAGAAGATGGAAAATGCAACATTGTGATCCAAACAGACATTAGACTAGTGAAAGGGGTATTCCAAAAGCTAAGTAAGGTGCTAAGTGATTAAAAATAATTGTTGGAAACAAAAAAAGATTTCTGGATGATATCACTTTCTGATGTGGTGATAAATGTTGGACAATCTCCCCTAGATGAGAAAAAAGAAAAAAACTAGAAGCAGCAGAAATATAGTTCTATAGAAAGATACTGAAATTTTCATTTTTGGAGCAAGTAAGCAGTAAGAAAGTCCTAAAGAGAATGGCAACAGAAAGATTACTTATACTCAGAATCAGGAAAAGATAAGTGAAATTTATTAAATACACCACTAGTATAGCCCAGCGTTGCTTGGGTGTAATGAAAGCTTTAAAATTAATCCATGGTCCTGGAGCTCAGACTCAGCCTAAAGAATATTTGTGTTAAGTTTGGTGAGAATCGGATAAAAATTGTGGATTTGTATAAAGGACATACAGAGAGATAAACAGATACACACACAAACATTTTGCCTTATATATATATTATCGATTTTCTGCACTATTGTAAGACCTGCAACCTTGAAACTTCTGAATATCGTTTCCTATGTCTTTGTCTATGAGGGTATCAAATTTGATTAAAATCGGACCACTCCTTCTATAAGCCGATGTTTTTGATTATCGATTTTCGATATTTATTGTGGGTACCTCAACACAAAACCTAGCTAAGAACACTCGCAGACACTTATAGTACAACTGTGTAAATTTTCAAGAAAATTGGTTCAGCTGTTTCAGTGTCTATAGGTAACAGACACACACACACACACAGACATACACACACACAGACACACACACAGAGACACACACAGACACACAAAGTTCCATTTATAAATAAGTTTATATAATGAAGAAGGGTTTCATGAGTCATAGTGAATGCAAAAAAGAGAGGACCATAAGGAAGGAAGAAAAATTGGGAGAGAAAGCTGTGAAGAGTCATGATCACATGTGTTCTTAAGAGATGTAGCAGATAGAAGCAAATTTACTTAAATTCATTCAAAAGAAATGCGTAAATATTGAAAACTATTTGTGCAAATATTTCTTTTTTATTATCAGGCACTATATATGTTCACTTGCACTTGTATATGTTCAATTAAATAAAGGCAGGCATAAACAAGTACCTTTTTTTTAATCCTTTCCCCCGAAGGAAGGTAATAAGGCTACTAAGATGCATGGGGTTACTGAGTGTTAGGGAGTATGAGAAAAATAGTATTAAAGAGAGAGACTAAAAGAACAAAAATTAAGAAGATATAACGATTGACATTGCATTTAAATTTTTGAAGATCAGAATTGACTGTGAAATTATAAGTGAGTTGTAGAAGCAAGAAGTGCAAGAAAAAATCTGTTGGCAAAGAACTTACAGTTACATCTAGCTTTTTAAACAGTAAAATTGTTTAGACCTTGCTGCTAATCTAGTCAGTCAGTCAAGTGCCATATGTGAAACACACTTTGGGCAATCATGTCTCTTTCAAGACATGATTGCCCAAAGTGTGTATCAAGTGTGTAAGAGACAGAAGATTATCCCGCAGTATATTGCCATTGCTTTCTGTGGTAGAATGGTTGCCAGCCAAGGCTATAGAACCCAAAGATTATCCTGCAGTATATTGCCATTGCTTTCTGTGGTAGAATGGTTGCCAGCCAAGGCTATAGAACCCAATCTATCCTATTATTTAACCCATAACTGAAGGGAGGAGATGGATTAATACCTTTCCCAAGGGTATTTGTGCATAAGTGAATGCAAGGAATTCAACTGAAATTTTAACTCGGCTCCCCAATTCATCGTTTTGAGTCAATATCAACTGCACCACAATCTAGTACTGTCTTTTAAATTCATAAATTCTGTGTACCACTGAGGAAAGTGTGTCCGAACAATTACCATGAAAATATTTATAGAGAAATCACAGGAATGCTACATTTTGACAGTGAAAGAATGAGTCAAGTTGAGATGCCAGGTCTGGACCAGTAACATTGAAGATTCTTCTGTGGATTTTATTAAGAATCTCTAAATGTATAACAGGAGCACCAAATCCTCTGTGGCAGTAATATTCAGGGCATGGAAGAATGGTAAATTTATAAGATATATCCTGGAGAGAAAAATTGTCTATCCTAACACAGGGAAGAAACTTTTCAGAAGACATGGCAACTGATTCAATATAATCTTTCCACTTCATGTCAGCAGAAAATGTTAGCTTGGGAATGCATAACAAGTCATTTTCTTGGAGGCTAGCATAAAGGTTCTTTTAGATGATTGATAGAGATAGACTGGATGTGCATTGTGGTGTAGTGGACATCAACTCAGAAAGCAACCTACTGCGGGATAATCTTTTACCCAGTCAGTCATGCCTCTTTCAAGACATGATCACCCAAAGGGTGTATCACACACGGCACTCAACTGACTGACTGATAGAGAGCATTTTCCTTTGGGAAGCATCAAAATTAACAAGTATATTTCTTACCCCAGTTAACAGCAAATCATAGTTCATTTTTGAGATCAGCAGTCAATTTGATCCTATTGAACTGATCGGACTTCCTATTAAGACTGAAGTAAATAGTTATATCATCATCAACATAGATATCAATCATTGTTCATTTTTGAGATCAGCTGCCAATTTGATCCTATTGAACTGATCGGACTTCCTATTAAGACTGGAGTAAATAGTTATATCATCATCAACATAGATACCAATCATTGTTCATTTTTGAGATCAGCTGCCAATTTGATCCTATTGAACTGATCGGACTTCCTATTAAGACTGGAGTAAATAGTTATATCATCATCAACATAGATACCAATCATTGTTCATTTTTGAGATCAGCTGCCAATTTGATCCTATTGAACTGATCGGACTTCCTATTAAGACTGGAGTAAATAGTTATATCATCATCAACATAGATACCAATCATTGTTCATTTTTGAGATCAGCTGCCAATTTGATCCTATTGAACTGATCGGACTTCCTATTAAGACTGGAGTAAATAGTTATATCATCATCAACATAGATACCAATCATTGTTCATTTTTGAGATCAGCTGCCAATTTGATCCTATTGAACTGATCAGACTTCCTATTAAGACTGGAGTAAATAGTTATATCATCATCAACATAGATACCAATCATTGTTCATTTTTGAGATCAGCTGCCAATTTGATCCTATTGAACTGATCGGACTTCCTATTAAGACTGAAGTAAATAGTTATATCATCATCAACATAGATATCAATCATTGTTCATTTTTGAGATCAGCTGCCAATTTGATCCTATTGAACTGATCGGACTTCCTATTAAGACTGAAGTAAATAGTTATATCATCATCAACATAGATACCAATCATTGTTCATTTTTGAGATCAGCTGCCAATTTGATCCTATTGAACTGATCGGACTTCCTATTAAGACTGGAGTAAATAGTTATATCATCATCAACATAGATACCAATCATTGTTCATTTTTGAGATCAGCTGCCAATTTGATCCTATTGAACTGATCGGACTTCCTATTAAGACTGGAGTAAATAGTTATATCATCATCAACATAGATACCAATCATTGTTCATTTTTGAGATCAGCTGCCAATTTGATCCTATTGAACTGATCAGACTTCCTATTAAGACTGAAGTAAATAGTTATATCATCATCAACATAGATACCAATCATTGTTCATTTTTGAGATCAGCTGCCAATTTGATCCTATTGAACTGATCAGACTTCCTATTAAGACTGAAGTAAATAGTTATATCATCATCAACATAGATACCAAGTTGAAAACTGATGTTATTGATAAAAATTAGGAACAGCATAGGTTCAAGAATAGAGTCCTGGGGCACAGCTGCATTATTTCAGAAAGATCTTAAAAAAAGTGGTTGTTCATAACAACTTTCTTTTCACAATTTGATAAAAAAGACTGAATCAGTTCAAATATTTGTACAGAAATACAATAACATGCAAAGTAGACCATCAGGTCAAACCTTGTCAAATGCTTTTGTGATGTTCTAAGCAATAGCCGAAGCTTCACTATTCTTATCTAAAGCTTGATAGACATTTTCAGTAATAATCACTAAAACATCAGCTATAGACCTAGAGAACTAAAATGTTTATAAGTATGCATGTACAAGTAGATTAAATAGATTTAGATTGAAAGATTTACTAATACTTAGCCATATGTGATACCATCTAACAGATAACTGCCTTGATAAGAATACGTAAATCTAGCACCTTAAAGGGGGCTAGCCTATTTGCATATTTGAAAGACTAATAAAAATGAAAGTTTTGAATGCTAGTTTTCAAAGTATTTAAATATTCCTTACTAAGGAGTCATTTTAATCCAGTGATCAACTCAGCTCAAATTCATATTTATACAGACAAAATCTATAACAAGTTAAACATTTTATCAGAAACAAATCTTCCTCTGTCTTTTTGTTTGTTTGTTTCGAGGTTTAACGACCTATCAATCCTTATGGATCCCATAAGGATTGATAGGTCGTTAAACCTCGAAATTTAAGGTCATAACAAATGATTTTGGGTAAGGTTATATTATTTTTAAAGAATTTTGGAAGATGTCTTGCTTTTTAAACTTTTCCATTGCTTTCAAGTTGTATTACTTTTTAAATTTTTCCCCCTGCTGAGGGTCAGATCTATTTTTGATCTTCGGATCTTTACTTAGATTATATTTTGTTGTATAGTTTGATCTTTTTGAGGAAGGTTAAAATAGTATTAGTGTTTATTTTTTCGAAAAGATCTTTCAGGTTGTTAACATTATCAAGGGATTGCCAGATATATGCAAAGTCACTGCAGTCAAGTAGAACATGTTTTACTGTATAGGGTTCTTGACATGCAATGCATTCAGGGAGTTCTTTATTTTTTGGGAGATAAGAGTAGGCTATGTGTGTATGTTCTATTCGAATACAGGATATAATCACTTCTTTGTATGATTTACTGGGTTTTGATAGTTGTTTCTTTAGGATGGGTTTGATTTTAAATAATTTGTTGTTTTGACAGTTGTTCCAGGTTTCTTGCCATTTCTTTATAATATAGTTCTTGATTAGGGGTTTATAGTCAGTGTATGGAATCTTTATGTTACTTGTGTCACATTTTAAGGAGTTTTTTGCAGCCACATCGGCTTTATCATTTCCATGAAATCCAGAGTGACTGGGAATCCAACAAAAAATGATAGTTTTGATTTGTGAAATCACATGTAGCCTATATAAAAGTTTGATGATCAAAGGATTGTTTAATTTTTGGTTCTTTATTGCTTCAAGCACTGCTAAAGAATCCGAGAATATAATAACTTTTTGGGGGTAAGTTTAGAAATGAGATCCAGGGCTAAGTCAATGGCAATAACTTCTGCACTAAATATTGATGAATTGTCAGGTAATCTTTTTGTAGAACAGTACTTTTACAGATAGCAGCACATCCTACTTTGTTATTGACTTTAGAGCCATCAGTATATATGTGGATCCAATTTGGATACTTTCTTTGTCTTAAATGAATCAATTTGACACTCTCTCCAAAACAGTACCAACAATAAAAGGGTAATTTGCAAGTGATTAGAAAATAAGTTGTTTTAAATTATTTTTTTAAATTAAATGATTTACTTAGATTTAATAGGGAAATGCTCAAAATTTCAATTAATGTGATTTTTGCTTCTGTCCAAATTCTAACTAATGAAATATTCATTTAATCGAGAAAAATTATTTTTTTTTCTTAGAAATTGTTCTGCTACAATCCAAATCAAACTCAAGGTAAAGCATAATAAACAGGTTCCCATCTCCAACACTAACATGAACTATCTGATCCCATTTAAAAATTTAGGATTTTAATTCTTGTATAAGTTTTAACAATGAAAAGGACAATAATTTCCTTAAACTATGAACAACCAAAGCACAAAGGCATTTGTGACAATCTTGCTTACTTGTTGCCATGATTTTAGCCAGACATCTCTGGTTATGATCATAAAACATTTGCAATTGGCCACTTTACTGTCCACAGTTTGCAATAATGCATTCTAACAGGCATCCCTAGTATGCATATGATATGTCCCGGAAAGGGATATATATCAGTACGAGGTAGTGAAGTGGTTTAGGCAAATGTAATCAGGTAGGTCAATCTAGTACATAGATGTAATCGTTATATGCAGTATCCTGAGACGTAGGTGTAGTCAATAATTGTAATCCAATAGCAGTAGGCCAACAGACCTCTCTCTGGATATCCTTGCCTTCATTTGTATTTATGACTGACACCATCCAATCACATTCCAGTCAACAGGAACCAAGGTGTATACATATTCATTACCTATTCATTACATTACTGGTGCTCTTGCTATCCACTTAGGTGTCCTTGACCGAATCCAACAGAGAATCTGTAATGTGATCAATCTTGAATTGGCAGCTAGGATACAGTCGCTCTCTCACTGATGCAGTGTGGCTTCCCTGTGTCTCTTCTACTAATACTTTCACGGCTTCTGCTCCAATGAACTTAGCTCACTGGTACCTTCTATATACAAATTTTCTCGAGCCACAAGATTAGCAACTAGGTCCCAACCTCTTACTGTGAAACCAATAAATTCTCTTCTGCATACTTGCTTTCTTGACAGTTACAATCTCCAAGAATTCAAATGTAAAGTCAATAGTCATCTCCAGTCTCAATAACTTACATCCTCTTGCTCATGCTTTTCTACATCCACCCCACTCTCATCAGTACTCTCTTCCCTCTCCTACTCTTTTCCTGACACCCCCTACAACCTCTCACTTCCCAACATTTCTCCTATATAACCCCCTGCACAACAGTGGCAGTAAAATGCCTTTCTTGGGGCGACACGATTATACAAAAAAAAATGACACTATATACTGAAGGATGTCAACTGATTCCATAATTTCAGAAATCAAATGTACGATCTATCTGACAACCTCTGTTTGAATGCCGCTGTTCACATCATGAGCTATCTAGCTGATGTTCACACTGACTACCAGATGTTACTGCATAAGTGGTCTGGACATTTCCATAACTTGTCAGTACGGTGATGCCAATTACCAATATATTTACCTTATCCCATGACGGTTGGCTTGTTAATATATTATGCTCTTAAATAGTCTTGTTAGATCTACATTTTTAAATGGATGCCATGTATGGCACCTTGCTCATTCATACATCCCTAAACTTCAGCTATATACAACTGTTTTCTCAGATCACTGAATAAAAATGACTTCAAGCAAATTTACTCTGCAAATCTAAAAGAAGAAAATCCTTCATTAGATCTTACACTGAAACTTTTAGGTGCATTGGGATAGCCAAAGCTGCATTTCAAAAGCTAAGTAAGCATTCATTTAAGTGCCATATGTGATACACACTTTGGGCGATCATGTCTCAAAAGGTACATGACTGACTGGGCAGAAGATTATCCTACCGTAGGTTGCCATTGCTTTCTGCAGTAGGCTATAGAACCCAATCTTTCCTATTATTTAACCCATAACTGGAGGGAAGAGACGGATTAATAGCTTTCCTAAGGGTATTTGTGTATAATTGAATGCAAAGAATTCAACTGAAATTCAAACTCGGCTCCACGATTGGTCATTCCAAGTCGATATCCACTGCACCACAATGCACAAAGTAAGTATTAAGAAATAGAAAAACAAGGAAAAGAGAACTGAACTTTTGCATGATGTCTGTTCTCCTTTATAGCAGTAAGCACTGGACAATCTCCAAAGATGAAGATGACACTTGAATCAACAGAAATATAGTTTTAGATAAATGCGGATGATAACATGGACTGATCATGTGTGCAACAATGAAGTTTTAGAGAGAATGAAAACCAAAAGGAACTTACATTTAACATCAGGAAAAAACAGTTGAAAGTTTTAGGGGACATAATGAGAAAAGTACTTGAAAGCCAGTTGAGAATTAGACTCTTTCTCAACTATGAACCTCAAGGCTGGATAAAGGCCATTAAGGAAAGAGAGAAACTGATCGGCCTCATCTTGTTCATTAAATAAACAAAAAGTAATGTCAATGTATCGACAATACAGTTGAGGATGAAGCGCACTACAATGTATTCTCTCTTCATGAAAGCCCACAAAAATATTAGCCAGTGCTGAACCCAATGGAAGGCCCCTAGCAACTCTGTCAATCTGTTGATACATGATATTATCAAAACTAAATTCAATAGACAATGTGGCAAATTTCATCAATTTAACAAATACTGATACAGAAATACTGGGGGAGACAAAGAACTTCTACAAAGTGAGTCCCAGTAAATATTGTCTCCAAAAGCGGAACACAAGTAAATAGAAAATACACATAAAAAGAACACATGAACTTGCCAGAAGACCAGTTTTGGATACTATCAACAAAGGAGAAGGAATCCTTTACACAAAATGTACTTAAGTGTTGCAGCACAGGTTCCAACAATAAAGAAAGCCATTTGGTGACCTTGTGTTGGGTTTATCCTATCATTGAAAGAATGGGTCTTAACAGGACTCCATCCTTGTGGATTTTTGGTAACTCACCTAAATAGGGCCGAATTGTCCCAGATGATTAAATTTCATCTGAAATTTCTTGAGAAAGAAGCTCACCTTTTATCCACCTCAAGAGTTGTTTCTGAAATTTTATTTTGCTTGCAGTAGTAGCATCTTATGTATCAACAAAGCTGAGCTTTATGAATTAAGATGTGTCTTCCAAAATCAACATCTTAGTTACTCAACCTGGAGATGACTAACTCATGATTGTTCTTCAGGAATTTAATAACACATTGGTTTAATCTCTCTATTACAATTGAGTTAAAGCCACTGAAGAACTAGCTAACAAGTGTGCACAATTATTCAACTTGGTTTTTAGATCACCAACCGCTTCCAAAGAAATAGTCTTGTCAATTGAGTGAACAAGACAGACCTCAAACTCAGAAAAGGTCTTCTCTTTATCGGACATAGATGGTGAGATACAGAAATCCAAACCATGAGCAAGAACAAAAGATTCAAGCTCTGTCAGTTCATAAGATGATAAATTCACAACATTATTCACATTTGGTTCAATTGTGCATCCATATTTTTTATGTACCAAGAATTTTGATTTGGCTTCAAGCTTAGGTGATAATTTACCACAATCTTGCTGATGAACCAAACCCAAACATTAAGAGAACCTCACACAATCAAAAAAGAAAATTAAATTCCTACATTCACACCATAACCTATAATATTCCTTTTTCAACCTCAGGATTCTGGTTGAAAGTTATTGCGGAAGGTCTTTAATAAAACACTTTTTATTATCCAACCAAGATGTAATTTTGCCTATTTAATATCTTGAAATATTTTAGATTAAGGTACAGCTCTAATTTAATCATTAAATTCAATAAAATAGTACAAATTAGGGCAAAATTAAGAACTCTGAAGTATAAAAATGCATTTCTACGGAAAGGTATTCAGTACCAGGTGAGCTCCTTTTCTATTCAGTGTTTTTATAAATCATATCAAAACTCTAATTCATAAGGTGTTAATGATTTTTTGGAGGTTTTTTTCTGGAGGATGAAATTGATTTTATGACAGTGACCTTATGTGGTGTGGGGTATTCCCCAATACTGTTCATTTCATTATCCACAACAAGATTGCTGTTAATGATGGTGTTAATGATTTTTTGGAGGTTTTTTTCTGGAGGATGAAATTGATTTTGTGACAGTGACCTTATGTGGTGTGGGGTATTCCCCAATACTGTTCATTTCATTATCCACAACAAGATTGCTGTTAATGATGGTGTTAATGATTTTTTGAGTTCAGAAAGGTCACATTGATTAAAGTTAAAAATGCCTTGTTTATCTCATACTTCCTTTGGTTGGAGTTGGCTGTGAAAACTTGACTAAACAGATTTCATCTAGTGTTCATACTTGTTATTTCTTGGCTGAGGTTCATGTAGTGTTTCATACTCAGCCTATTTTCTGATCTAATCTCAAGGATGTACTCCCTCTTCATCAAGTAAATTCTTTGATTTATAAATATAATTGTGGTTACAGAGCCAACTACATAGGGAGAACTACTCAGCATCTAATATAAGGATTAAACAACATGTTTCGAGCAAGATCAAGAATCATATCTTGGCTTTAAATGAACCTGTTCTAAATACCTATGATTCCTTTATATGTGAGCACCTTTTAAATAACAGAAAGTGTGCTGTTGAGTTCAGTGTGGACTGGTTCACAGTTGTGTCTCAATCACAATCTATATTCTATTTAAGAGTACTAGTGGCTCTGTATATCAGGTGCCGCAAACCTTCTCTCTGTAAACAACGTGAATGTTTACTGAGACTTACTATCTTTATCGTTTAGTACCTTTTTTCCCTTTTATGCTATTCATTTTTTTCTCACCTTCAGTCATTCCATGATTTATTTTATTCTAATTCGTTATCACCCAATGAGACCTGAAAAGCAGGAGGGAAATCAGTTGCTTCTTTTTTAAAATGTCCAGTAGTATTCAGCTACATACTTTCATAGCTATATATATATATATATATATATATATATATATATATAACTGTAAATTTGTCTTTGAACACGTCTCAAAAAACCCACCAAGTATAAATGTGGAGGGAAAAAAATGGAAACAAAAAAATAAATGAACTAAGCACTTGAACATTAGTCAAAGTACTAGTCGAAAGAAAAAACCCTGAGACAAGTAACCTAACGCGTAAAGCGCTCAATACACTGGTAGAGCCAACCTGCCCTGAAGATCCAATTTGGTGAAACCTTGGTAGGTTCGTTGGCTCTCTAGGTTAGTTACTTTCTTGTGTGTGTATATATATATATATATATATATATATATATAATGTGAGTTAGTTTTAAGGCCAGTACTAGTGTAGTGAGTTTGATTCTTAAATACAGGAACTACTGAAGAGAACTTCCAGCATGCAGGAAAACAGGAAGCAGAAAGGCAGTAGTTATACAGTTTAGAGAGGACAGGAGAGAGTTCAGGAGCACATTTTTTTAAGTACTATCACCGGGATTCTATCGCCACCGCTCACCTTATGGGGGTCAAGTTTTGAAATTACTCAGGATACTACTGTCGGAGTAATATATACATTGTACAGCTTAGCCTCAGTTCTAATAGGGAAGTCGGGTGAAGGTACTCCAGATGAGTCAAATGTGGAGTTGGATGAGAATCTGCAAGCAAAGCTCTCAGCTTTATCTGCAGATTCCAAAAAGTTAGATTTCCATATTAATTTGATTTACATCTCCAATTTGTAACTTAATCTTGGATTGTCTAGTATTCTATGGTAGTGGTTAGAATCTTTTGTGGATGTATTTGTGGTTTTATCTTTAGTGTATGGTTTGTACAGGCCATTATTTAGGTCAAAGGTTATGTCAAGGAAGTTACTCACTATAGCATTAGTGGTGGTAAGGATTTTAAGTTTGTAATCTTTAAAAACATTGATCAAGTTCTCTCTTAGTTGATTTGTTTCTCATGGGCCTATTTTTGTAAGAGAATAAATCTGTCTCTGTGTTTTTATCTCAAAGATAAGTCACCATGATAATAAAATGTCAACCAATTCACCTGCTTCTGCAGAATCAAATGCACCCTATGGCAATGCAGAAATCTGGGTTGATTCTTTTGTTCCACATGCAGCCATTATAATAAAATGGTTTCTTGCTTGTTTGATCATATTTATTTCTATTCATTGATTTATTTCTGATCTATTATTATTTTCCATAATTTTCTCTCTATTGGTCAACAATACGGTGATCCTTACTCATACACACAGTAAGAGGAACCTGTAGATATTGGAGGCCATGTACATCAAATCAAAACAACCAACACTCAATAAAATCAACTTTAAAACAGGAAATAACATATTACATTGCATTTGACTACATGGTTTTGTTGTCATTTCGCGCTATCCCGCGGTGTGACGTCATAAAACCGCATCGCAAACTTAAGAACTGCGTTTATTATTTTTGGTAACTATTGCCGTTGCCAAGCGGAGTTTTATGTCAACACAAAATAAAATCGTCGGTGATGGTGGATTTTATAATGTTTCAGTTTAAACTACATCTCTGAAGATGGCTCATGTGAGCCGAAAGCTTAGAAGAAAACCAATAAATAATTATCCAAATGTTGGAGAATTTTTGTCTTTATTTTCAACTGAAATTAAAGCAAAAATACGACATTTAGAACGGCTCATGATTAAACATAATAGACATTCATTGTCTCTTATATTTAATAGCATATGTTTAGAAAATATATATATATATATATATATATATATATATATATATATATATATTCTTTTTATTTTATTTTCCACAGTAAATAAATAAACACAAGTGGTCTCCCTTAAAATTTAATGTACAAAATCTGACCCTAAATCTTTCTCTTATAACTTCTACAATTTTGCTTTCC